>CAUYRB010011976.1:0-26379 GCA_963574695.1 Propithecus perrieri | reverse complement strand
ACAGCTCGTAGAAGGGCCTCTTTAGTGGCTATTTTGGTCAATCTGATGACTGCGTGACGTGGTGTCTTCCTATTTGCATTGAATCTCCCTGGGGTCCGTTGAGCTTCTTGTACCTGTATATCTAGATTTTTAGCAAGGCCTCGGAAATTCTCCTCTATTAATTTTTCAAATAGCTTATCCAGCCTTTGATTGTTTTATTCTTCACCTTCTGGAACCCCTATCACCATCAGGTTTAGTTTTTTCACATAGTCCCACATTTCTTGTAGGCTTGTTTCTTTTCTCTTAATTTTCTGCTCGATCTCTGTGACTGACTTATTTAATTGGAAGGAGTTGTCTTCAATCTCTGAGATTCTTTCTTCTGTTTGATGTACCCTGTTCTTGAGGCTTTCCATGGTGTTTTGTAGTTCCCAGAATAAGTCCTTCATTTCTAGGAGATTGGTTTGATTTTTCTTTAATATTTCAATTTCTTTAGTGAATTTTTCTTCCAAGTCCTGGATTTTTTTTGTGGTTTCTTTGTGTTAGTGATCCATTTTTTCTTGCATATCATTCAGTTTTCTTACAATCCATGTTTGAAATTCTTCTTTTGTCATTTTAGTGTTCTTAGTTTGGTTAATGTCCATTACTGGGGAGCTGTTGTTTTTCTTTGGGGGTGTGCTTTCCGTTTGAGTCTTCATACTTCCAGAGTTCTTTTGCTGGTTCCTTCCCATCTGGATCAGTTGTTCCGTCTTGCCTTTAGATTTTCGTTTGGGTAATGACATGCCCCGTTTCGTCTCTGAGCCAGTAGGTGGTGTCTGTGGGTGAGATTCGACCACACTCTTTATGATGAATCAGTAGATACAGTAAAAGGGTGTTCAGGATGACCTCCCTGTCAGTAGGTGGCACTGTCTGGGAGGAGCGAGCTGCAGTGCTGTTTTTTTGGGTCCTGTAGCTAGCCCTTGTTCCTGTAGAGAGGCCCTCTTGTGCCTCGGGTAGTGGGTGGGGCCCTGGGATTTCCAGGTGAGTCCTTATTCTCCACCTCAGTGGGAGCAGGACTGGGAGTGAGTCTGGGTGGGGCTGGGTTGGGTAAGCCTGCCCTCAGGCTCCACCACTGCTGTTAGCAGGGATCAACTTCTGCTCTTTGTTTCTGTGCAGAGCTGCCGGGAGGGGCTGAAATGGCGCCACTCAGCTGAAAGTCTGGCCTTGGGGGCTATGGCTGCCCAAGGCCCGCACTCTGGAGCAGGTCTCCTTCCCCTCCACCCTCCCCCTCTCCGTGTCCTCTCCCAGGCCTCTGCCAGCAAGCGGGACCTCAGGCCAATGGATCTCCCCTGGCTGTGATGTGGGCCGGGAGGTTCCCTACCCAGGATCGTAGCCTGAGCTGGGTGCACAGCCCTCTTTTGGGAGGAGGGTTGCTGCTCAGGCACGCTCATCTGCACCTGAAGGCGCACACTTCTCAGTAGGCGCTTTCACAGATCTCCCTTCTGTGTCCCAGGGCAGTGCGATCGTGACCTGGGTGTATGGGGTCTGGTCTGTAGGCCTGTCCCCTGGGCCCTGGAGATCAATCCCTGACCCTGCCAGGGAGAGGGGTGGTGGTCTTGGATCACCTACAGGGCGCCCAAGCTGGATTGATTTCACTCCACCTCGGGATTTTCCCCGCTCTCCTGGAGTCCCCAGGCAAGTAGCACCTGGGAGGGCTGGCGGATAGGGAGCTCGCAGTCTGAGTACCCCTCAGTCTGCTGTAGGGCCCCAAAAGGAAAGGTCCCGTTCCTTGGAGATGCCTCCGTATATTTGCTAAATTGCTTCTCTGGGCACCAACGGGTAGGGAAGGGGAATGGAGCAATATGGAGTCTGCCGATGGGCTCGGGTCTGGTCCCGTGTTCGCAAGAGGCTATTGCTCACTGGCGGCAGCCGTCTCTGGGCTGGTGTCGGCAGGTCTCTCCAGCCGCTCAGGAGCCCACCAGCAGTCCGAGATGCAAGGGAGGGGAAAGTTATCTGCTCCACTTACCCTTGTTGCTGGTCTCCAAGCCTCTCGGGGACCTTTCTCCTTCCAGTTCTCCTCCGCACTGTCTTCCCGTGGAGTCTCCTGTAGTTTCAGGCACCCTTCCTTCCAACCCTCATCCGATCTATGTTTCTCTGCTAGTTTATTTTTTTCTCTTTCTTCTAAAATTCGTCTTTTTTGCAGAGACACTCTGACTGGCGGCTTTTCTCGTCCACCGTCTTGGCTCCACCCCTCAAGTTTTGTCTCTTTTAAAATGTGTGTTATGAACATTCCTTATATGTTATAGATATTTGTCTTTTGTTAGGTATATGGCTTATAAATATTTTCTCCCAATTTGTAGTTTTTCTATCCAGTTGTTTAACAGAATATAAAACTGTTAGCATAATAAAAGCTTTAATTTTGACAAAGTCTAATATATCACATTTTCCTTTGTATAGATTGTATATTTGGTGTCAAATCTATTAATAATTATGCTTTGCTTAGCCCAATGTCCTGAATGTTTTTATCCTATTTCTTTTCTAAAAGTCTTTCTTATAGTTTTTCTTTTATGATTAGATCTGTCATACCTTTTGAGTAGATTTTGTATGAGGTATGAAGTTTAGATTGAGGTTTAATTTTTGTCCTATGGATATCCAATTGTTATAGCACAATTTTTGAAAGTACTATTATTTTTTGATGGAATTACTTTTGTAGCTTTATCAAAAATTAATTGGCCATAGTATATGGGGCAATTTCTAGATTCTCTATTTCATTCATCTGTACATCTGTCTCACTATGGATACCACACTGCTATAGAATACATCTTGAAATTGAGATAGCATATAGTAGATCTTGTTTTCTTATATACTTTTACAATCTTTCCCTTTTGTTTGGATTGTTTAATTCATTCACATCTAATATTAATCTTGATATGGTTAGATAGCATATACTAGCATATGGTTAGATTTACAACTGCCATTTTATTTTTTTGTTTTCTATATCACTTACAACTATTTTGTTCCTTTCTTTTTCCTTTACTACTTTATTTGTATTAAGTAAATATTATTTTAATGTACCATTTAAATTTCTTTAAAGATTTTTTTAATCGTATCTTTGGGTTATTTTCTTAGTTGTTCTAGACCTTACAATATAAATCTCGACTTATCAGAATCTACTTCAGATTTATAATAAATCAATTGTTGTAAGGTATAGAAACTTCTGTATAACTTCATTCTCACCCACCTTTATGTGTTATTATTTTTATATATATTATGTCTATATGTTACACACCAAATAATACATTGCAGTTATTATTTATATATTTATGTGTCTATTTAAAAAGCTAGTAGAAAGGAAAATGCAAATATGTTTGTAGTGTTTATTTTATTTTATATTATACTTCTTATGTGTTGTTTCTTCCTATGAATTTGTGTCACCATCTGGTTTCATCTTCTTAGTCCAGTATAGCTTCATTCTCAGCTTTCTCCTTTGTGTTTTTCTTTGGTCAAGTGTATTACATTTGTTTATGGTATAGGCCCCCAAATGCAATTGCAATTGTCCTTTAAATGAGTTGCGATAAGAAAGATACATCAATGTGTAATTATACTTTTTTATCATTGGGTATAAAATTACTTTTGCTGGGAATCTTTGCTTTTGTCATATGGTTTTGAATTGATGTCTAGTGTTCCTTCTTTCATGCTTAAGAACTTCTTTTAGAATTTCTTTTATTGCAGGATTCATAGTAACAAATTCTTTTCAGTTTTTGTTTATCTGGAAATGTCTTAATTTTGCCCTTATTTTTAATGATAGCTTTGCTGGATATAAAGATCTTGCTTATCAGTTTTTTTTCTTTCAGTACTTTGAACATGTTATTCCACTGCATTCTGACAGTGCTTCTCATGAAACATCAGTGGTTGACATATTGATGTCCACTTATACATGATAATTCACTTCTCTCTTCCTGTTTTCAACAATTTTTCTTTAGCTTTCAACTTTTTGACTATTATATCCCTTGATGTGGATCTCCCTGAATTTATCCTTTTTGGATTTCATTGAGCTTCTTATATGTATAGGTTAATGGTTTTCGTCAAATCTGGGAAGATTCAGCTGTTATTCCTTTGAATATTTTTTCTGTCCTGTTCTCTCTTGCCTCTTTTTCTAGTACTTCTAGTCTGTGTATGTTGGTGTTCTTGATGGTGTCCCACATTTCTCTGAGACTCTGTTCATGTTTCTTCATTCTTTTTTCTTTCTATTCTTCAGTTTACATAATCCCTATTAGTTTATCCTCAAGTTTGCAGATTCTTTCTTCTGTCACCTCAAATCCACTTTTGAGCCCTTGCTAGTGAATTTATCATTTCCTTTGCCATATTATCTCCTCATGAAGTTCAGCTTGGTTCTTTTTTTTAAAAAAAAATAATTTCTGGATCTTTATTAATATTCTTGACCAAGTATTCACAATTCCCAATTTCTTACCCTCTGCTTTGTCCTGGCCAAACTTTGGTCAGACTTCTCTCTTTCCTAATAGCCCCTGAACTCTGCTTGCCTCCAAGCCTAATCAATCACAAAATAAAGAAAGATAGAATAAAGATGAATGCGTCCCTTTATTACCTTATCCTATGAATCAGCTGACCACGGCAAGGCCAAGACCATTTTCTCGTCAAACCGCACTGGTATTTTCTTCTTGCATGCCCATTTTCTCTTCCAGACATTCTGCTTTTCTCTGCTTGCTATCTCCTTTACCCTATAAAAGGAAACTCATTTTCTGTTTGATTTTGAGACATATTTCTGAGATCAGAGTGTTCTCCCCATTACAGTAGCCTTTCTTTATAATTAAATTTTCTCCCTAAGTCCAGATTTGTTTTTATTTGCTATTTATGAATCACTGTTATCATACATTCCTTTAATTCTCTAAGCATTTTTTTTTTTTTTTAGTTCTCTGAACATATTTATAATAGCTACTTTAAAGTCTTTTTCTGCTAGTCCAACATGTGGTTTCCCTCAAAGGTAGTCTCTCTTGCTTGCCTTTTGTCTTATGTATGTCACACTTTTCCTATTTCTTTGCACATTTCAGGTGTTTTTTGTTGTTGTTGTTAGAAACTGGACATGTTAAATAGTATAATGTAGCATATCTGGATTCTGATCTTCAAACGGGCTTGGTATTGTTTGTTTAGTGACTTGACTGGACTAATTTTCTGAGGTCTGTTCCCACTGCGGTGTGCAGCTTCTGAGATCCTTGCTCAGATTTTCTCCATGTTTTTATCTTTTAGCCTGGCTTCCTACAGGTCCTCCCTTGGTCAGCATAAGACACTTATTGGTTGAAGGTTGTACTTAAGCCCCTGAAGCAGAAAGTCATTCAACCTTTACCTTTGGATCTGGTTGTGGCTTGGAGATTGCTTTCATGGTTCTAGGTTCAAAGTTTTATCTTTTCCTTCAGCATTGGAAAGAACAGACTGAGTGTAATTTTATTTTTAAGCCTGGCTTCATAGGATTCACCCAGCTTATTATTCAGCCAGTGACTGGTCAGAGATTATGATGTAGCACCTTGAGCCATTAATGCTCTGCCCTTTGCTGAGGGGTTTGTTTGTGATTTGACAGTGCTTTCAAGTCTTCCTCCACATCCTACTCTAATAGCTTCTGAGTGGCTATAGGCCAGTACATACAAACAGCCTTCTGGACCCTTGGGGATAAGTGTGATCCCAGAAGGGCCCTTCTTGGCTATCTCTTTCTGTGGTTCTTTCTCTTAAATTTCTGGTTGCTATACTATTTCCCTTGTTGCTTACTACTTCCATGAAGCTACCAGCCCTTTCTTAATAGCTCACCACCAATATTCCTTGAAGCCCTTAGGCATGAACTCTCCAGATTCTGTCCCGGATAAAATCAATACCCTCAGACAGACCTGCTGGGACACCAGTCCCTACAGCCTGTTGCTTCTCGTAGGCAAAAGCTTACTACTACTACGTCTTAACTAGGGCAGGAATAGAAACCCACATTTCCCAGAGTGACACCTCTGCTCTGTGGGTTGGCACTGTTGGGGAAAGATGGTAGCACCTGGTCTTGGCTTGCCTTTCCCAACACACAACCTCTGCCCAACAAGCCAGACAGGGGAGGGACATTATCAGGGTCCAATATTAGCAGTCTTTTGTTCCTGAGGCAGAGCCCTTGCCCTACAAGTGGGGGCTGAGTGAGGGAAATGTACCCCATTCATCTTGACTGTGCTTTCCTGGAATAGAGCTTCTTCCACAGGGAGCTTGTAAAGGAGGCGGCAAATGAGAGACATAGGCAGCCTGTCCTCCCACAGTGAAATTGGAGCCCTACCTTGGATGCTGGGAAGAGGAGTGATTATTTTCTTGGCTACAACCTCCTGCAGTAGAGATTCTGTAACACAGAGCTGGGAGGAGGGTGCATGAGATCAGATCATAGCTCAAACAGCACACAGATTCTTGCTGTTCTTTCCAAGATTTAGTAGAGTTCATTGAATATTTTTTTTTTCCATTCGCTGTATGCCCTTAGGTTAATTTCCAGAGACTTTAAATGTTTTTTTTTAAAAAAACAATATTCACTAGTTAAATGATTATTTCGCAGGGATTTGTATCCACCCAGATCCTTATACATCCACTCCTAAAGTCTACCCTTCGAGGTTTATTTAGAGTAAACAACCTAGACAGACAAGTTATGCTCTGGTAAAACAGTGAGAGCTGTTAGTATGTTTACAAGAAATTATTATCAATGTCATTAGCACTTTTAAAAGGAAGTCATTTACTCCCACCTGGCATTCCAAGTAGAGAAGAAATAGTTACAGGCCTGCTGTTACTCTGTTATTCCTTTCCATTATAACAGGCAAAATCAGTGTGAAGTGTTAGGAGTCAGGGCAATGGTTAACTATAGGGAAAAGGAAAGGCATAATGATGGAAGTCTGACAGTGTTTCATTCTCCACCTGAATAGTGTTTATACAGCTGTATTCTGTTTGGATAACTACAGGGATCTGGTTATTTATTTTTTTTACTGTTCTCTATTTGTACTATGTCTTGAAGGACTTACTTACTACATATAAACACAATAAATGCTACTTAGAAAAGCAAGAGAATGACATCACTGAATTTTTGATATGTTTGTTGTGTGTGTGTTTGTTTTCCTAGGAAAAGGCAGGGTAAAAATAGGGGGAAGTATACATATGGGCTCCCAAAGCATTGGTAATGTTCTCTTTCTTTCTTTTTTTTTTTTTTTTTGAGACAGAGTCTGGCTCTGTTGCCCAGGCTAGAGTGCTGTGGCATCAGTCTGGCTCACAGCAACCTCAAACTCCTGGGCTCAAGCGATCCTCCTGCCTCAGCCTCCCGAGTAGCTGGGACTACAGGCATGCACCACCATGCCCGGCTAAATTTTTTTCTATATATTTTTAGTTGTCCAATTAATTTCTTTCTATTTTTAGTAGAGACAGGGTCTCGCTCTTGCTCAGGCTGGTTTCGCACTCCTGAGCTCAAACAATCCGCCCGCCTCGGCCTCCCAGAGAGCTAGGATTACAGGCGTGAGCCACTGCGCCCCGCCTAAAAGATAGCTTCTTTTAACTGGACTCTTATATACTCTTTTGTGTCCAGCTTTTGTAAGAATAGTAGCTTTGTAGTTGTTAGTATGGTCAGTTTACATTCTGCTTTTTGTGCCTAGTATTCTATTGCATGAATACTCCATAATATGAATATTTATCCATTCTGTCCTTGCCTGGCATTTGAGTTGTATCCTCTTTGGAGCTACTTTGTGTAAAGCTTCCATACACATTGTGGTATTATACATATATCCTGGTGAAAATATGAACTCATTTTTCTTAGGTACGTACCTAGGAGTGGAGTTGCTGAGTCACAGGATAAACAGAGAAGCTGTTATTTTAAATAAATGTTTGAGTTTTTACTATTATTAAGGAAGTGGATATTTTAGTTACTAAATTGAGTCTTTTTTGACACTAAAATGACTAGAGGATCCTTTTTTCTATAAGTGAATGGAAATGTTCTAGAACATATTTAGGATTTTATCCATGGGATACAGAGTATATACAGTGAACAAATTTAAATGGGCTGGGAAATGCCCAGAAAATACATTATTTTGGTCCCAGATTGAGCACTGATTGTTAAATAAAATGATTACATTTCCTTACAGCAGAGAAGCAACAATGGTCCCTTGGAATTAATTTATTTCACATAATGTAATAACAGAGTAAGAACTGATGCTGAAATCTCCTTACGTCATATCTCTTGATTATTCACTTTTGCAAGCAGGTTAGTTAATGTACTCTTTGTATGATGCCATTTTCTGCATTGGCCTTAGATTTGTAAGAAGGTGATGTTACTGTCACCTGTCACTTGATTATTAGTGTCAGATTCTACCATTTATAGAAGCAATAAAAGGAAAATAGTGGCAGTTACAGAAGGCATGTTTATCAAAAGAATATCATATTTTGTTCCATCAGGAAATAAATACAACCTACTGTCAGCATCAGAGGGCCCTTATAGTCATCAAGAAACAATTATATAATCAAAGTCCACATAGCTACAGGCTTAAAGAAGTGTTCACTGTGTTTTAGCTTTGCTTAAGTGGACTTCCAAATGAAGTGCTGAGATAAAAATGCCTAAGCACTGGCAATGTTGAGAGTAGCACCATAAAGAGAAGGATATTACTTAAAGGGGAGTGGAACCAATGATAAGAAGAGGTACTAATGTCTGAGTGCTTACTGTGTGCCAGGTGCTATGTAAAGAACTTGAAGTGGATTATTTAATTTTCACAAACACTAACAGATAGATATTCTACGTTTTAATGATGCTACTGGGGTTTAAGAAGTACATAATTTGGCTGTGGAAACTAATGAAGCTGAGAATTAGGTCTTGGCACTTTAAACTCTAGAAGTTACTCTCTTTACACCTACATTGTAGAGGCAATTCACAGATGGATTTTTTTTCCTTGTGAAGAGAAATTTTGGTAAGGACATTGTGATTTAAAAAATCCTAATAATTGTGTAAGGTTTCATTCTCCCTTTTCTTCTTCCTTCTCTCTTTCCTCCTCCTCCTTTTGCTTGTGTCTTCCTCCTCCTTTTTCTTTATCACCGTCTCGTAGTCAGTATATATGAATGGCGAAGCATGAGTATTCTCTACAAAATAAGGTTTGCCTACCTAGTCATTTAAAAATAGCAATAACTAAAAACTCAACTGAAATTGGCTAATCCCTATGCTATTATTCAGCTTTAGCTTGTTTCTCTCTGACTGCTTTCTGATGAGAGTCAAACAGGCTAAGAGAGAGATTATACCTTAAAATTAATATAGAATTCCATTTGGAAAAAAAAATCAACATTTCTCTTTAAGTCTGAAGAACGATAACCATGAGAAATTATATGAAGAAAAGTAGAAAAAGTTTCTCTTTATGATTACTTTTTTAAAATACAGAGATATTAAACTTTGAGGTACCTTCTCTAAATTCAATGTGTAAATTATATATACATGATGTATTAGATGCATAGATATAGTAATACATTACTATAATACTATATATTAAATTATGTAGTAGCATATATATGTTATGCATATGTATGCATATATGTGCACATCTGTGTGTGTGTGTGTGTGTGTGTCTGTGTGTGTGTGGTTATATAGTAGAATTTTGGAAGTGTCTGTGAAAAAAATGATAATGACAAAGAAATGCCCTAATCGCCATCTGAAAATAACTAAAAAGATATATTGGATAAAATATTATCTTTGCATATACTAACTAGATTATATTATTGCAGATATACAATCTCTTATTTTGTAAAATATCATTTTATTACTATTTGATGAAAATGTCTATTAAGTATCTCCAATTTCCTGTGTTCTTATTTGCTGTCTACCTTAAATCTCATTTATTGAAAATCTTCTCTTTTCCAGGTATTGTTTTATAAGGAAAAATAAGGCATAGCTTTTTACTTTGGGGTTCACAATTTAGTGGGAGAGATGGAGAAACACACAAATGGTGTCCACAGAGTGGGAAATGATATCAGGTAGTTAGAAAGGGGTGCAAATGATGCCTTAGAAGTGCAGAGAACAAGTGCAATGGCAAGGATGTTTGAAGATCTATAGTATGTTCTTGATGTATAACAGTGGCACCAAGGTCAAGTGAGTGCACTTGAGGTGATATGTGACATCATTCATTAGAGTGCAAAGAAAATTGCTAGGAAATGTTCTTTACAAATGGCGTAATAGTAAAAACACAATTGAATAGTTTGAGTTTTAAAATTATAAAAAATAAAAACTGTCACTGCCACCTAAGTTAACTTTTTGAAAGTTATACTTTTGTGATATTTCATGTAGTAGAATTTTTGATAATATTTTCCATTCCATTATAAAATGTTTGTAAATTACCTATGTTAGCTGGGTGTGGTGGCTCATACCTATAATCCTAGCACTCTGGGAGGCTGAGGCAGGAGGATCGCTTGAGCTCAGGAGTTTGAGACCAGCCTGAGCAAGAGCAAGACCCCGTCTCTATTAAAAATAGAAAAATTAGCTGGGCGTCTTTGGCGTACACCTGTAGTCCCAGCTACTTGGGAGGCTGAGGCAGGAGGATCGCTTTAGCCCAGGAGTTTGAGGTTGCGGTGAGCTATGATGACACCACTGCACTGTACTGGGGGTGTCAGAGTGATAATCTGTCTCAAGAAAAAAAAAAAATTGCCTATGTTAAAGGGCCTTAAATTCAATCTGCAATATTAATACAACCCTTACCTATATAAATTTTAGAATAAAACTATAATTTAATTCTATGATTTTTCATTGCTTAAATATTGATATTAGTGTTCACTATTTTAGGCTGAATGTAACGGGCCTCTGGAAGCCAAAGTGACAAACACTTCATTAAGGAATGCTTTGTGGTAAAGTTACTCATTGTAGCCATGTTATAGATTATTTTTTACATCTAAACAAAAGTCCTTCTGTTTTATATATGTATATTAGAAATATACTTATATGAGTAATTGAGACAGGTTCTTCAAAGGCACTCTGTCTCTCTTCACCCATTTCTTTTCCATTGGCTTTTTCGCCTCAGTCTCTAAAAACTCTCAATCAACCACAATATAAACAAACGATTACCAAAATAGAAAAAATTAACCATTTGCTAGGATTTCCAGCAGGTCTCAGGCTCACACAGTCTCTTTATCTCCCTAGGCCCATCTAAAGTGCAATATGGCTTCTCAGATGGTTACGTAAGGATAAGTAAATGATACCAGCGCACAAACATCCCAATGTAGTGGGCTTAATTCATTGAGTTTTTCTCAACTCATAAATCTGAGCCTGAGAATTCTTCATTCTATTATTACCTCTTTAATACTTTAAAGCTTTTTAAAGTTACCTTATTGATAGAGATGGTGTATATAATCCAATTTGCTGTCACCAATACACATTTTTAACCTCTCCAAATTAAAGTCCTCTCCCCAAACTACACCCCTTATACCCGCTACGTGCATGCATACTCAAAGACTAATGTTTCCTCATATTTTCTCTGGCAAGACCTAATATTTATAAGCCATCATAGTAAAAAATACCCATGAATAATCATAGACTCCTTTGTAAACCTCATTTTTCATTCTAATCTAATTGGTCATGAATTCCTCAGGATTCTACCCTCTAGTTATCTTATACCTTTATTCCTCCTTCTACTTTACTACTACAACATCAGGTTTTGACTTCATGAACTTCTTCCCTTCATCACCTCTGTCATGCCCCCCTGAATGGCCATAGGACTTGAAATTCTTTGAAATGAAAGAAGCTCTCTTACTCTTCCCCTGTTCTGCATATATTGTATTTTTCTTCTTGTTGAAATGTTCTTACTCATCGTCTCATTTGTAAACGTACACTCAATTTTCAGTTGCCAAATCAGGTCTCTTTGAGGTTTTTCCCATCCTTACTCCCCATACCTACTATTACCTGACATAAAGAGTATGGCTCATTGTGCCTCAAATGTCATTCTGCTAAAATCATACATGGAAAAATCTATATGCTCTAAAAGACCAAGTTCAACTTTGATCTTGTTAGAAGTATCCTCTGTTAGTGTATGTCAGTGATTCTCACGTTGTGATCCCCAGACAAACAGCATAAGCACCTGGGAAAATGATAGAAAGGCAGATTCTCAAGCCAGACAATAAAATTACTCATCAGAAACTCTGGAGGTTTGTGTTTTAATAAGATCCTGAGATCATGCTGCTATAGGCTAAGTTTGAGAAATATCAATAGATGATACTTTTTTCATTGTCTGTGCTTTTACAGCAATTTAAACAAATCTTCAATTGTAGCACTTTCCATATTATAATTATTTCTTAGTTATTTTCTTAAACATTTTACTCTTTCTTTCATAGGTGGTGCATACAAAGGAAGATTCAACCCATAACAATAATCCTTCCAACTCCTTTGTTTTCACCACCTTCACCACCTGCTGGTTGATAGCTACAACTGGCCTGCATTCGTGTACTTCACTAGCCCTGGAAGAATGAGTAGTCTATAAAGTCAGTGTAATACTCATTTGGGTTTTCCTCACAGGTCAGAAGGAGCATCATGGGCAACAATATGAATCCCTTATGCTCAAAACACTTGACGACCTCTCTTTTAATGGCCACTTGGCACCTCCCAGCTCAATGGCAGTGATGGTGCCAGGCATAGACTGCATTGGATTGTTCATCCCAGGATTCACTCACACTGTAGTCAAACCCTTTAATGACTGCTGGACAGTGGTTACAACTTGCCGTGGATTCGTGTACTTCACCAAACCTATGAAGAATGGCTGATTTGTCATTTCATGGTAGTGGTGCTTCTGGTAATCCTCTGGCAGTGATGAGATTCAGGAACCCACTTCACCATTTTTAAAATAACTTAAAAATGATTATTTCATTTGATCCTCACAATGTTTCTGGGATGTAGACAGGCAGGAATAAGAGACATGGGAAATCAAGGGCCAAATGTTGAAGCAGAGCAGGTCTGCAATTACTAATGTGTTCTGTAGACTGAGTCACTTTTTTTTTTTCTTGAAGAAAGAATTTAGGTGAGACAAAATTAACTCGTCTTTCATTCAATGTATTGGTACTTCAGTGATTTCTCACATTACTGAAAAGCTGTCATAGTAACAGAGGCGATTCTCTTCATCTCTAAGTGCTTCATTTCAACTCATTTTGAATGTTCATTGCATGTCAACAACATGATGGAAATTATAGATTCTGGTTCAAATTCATTGTGCGATTCTTACAGAGAATTAGCTTCCTGGCATTTACCCACTCAGTGCATTGTCACCATTGTCTAGTAGTGATGTTGGATGTGAACACAAGCCCAGTGGAGTCCGCACAACTTGATGACAATGAAGTTGTCAAAATTACCATATCAATCATTGGTTTCTAAGATTTATTTTTTCTTTACTGACCCCTAACAGGTTCAGTGTAGTAATTGTCCATCAATTGTTGTTGGCTGTGAACACAGTTCCCCCTCGATGACACAGACTTGATGACAGTGATGTGCCAGCCTTAGATAACTGGGTATTGTTTAATTCTACAATAAGTTGCTTAGTATTTCTCCCATTCAGGGCCTTTTGGAGTCATTTTCTAGCATGTGTTATAGGACATGATGAGCCTAGGACCAGGTGGATGTGCACTGGGGGAGGATAATCCGGAGCAACTTATAGAATGCAATGTATTTTTTTTCCCTTCAGAATCAGTCCCTGTGTTCGTGACCTTCAGTTTCTAGTGAAAGTTACATCATACGTCACTTATGACAATTACTTTCTAGGTCAGGGATAATTGGTGGTCTAGGGTCAGGGAATTGCTTCTTCATGAGTTTCCTCAGTGCCTGAGAAAATATTATGCTAATTATACTCCAGTTCTTCTCCTCAAGGTGCTTGATGAGCTCTCCTTTATGTCCCCATTCCCTGCCCTTATTGCTGCATGTCATTTAAAATGCCATTCCATTGGATTGGTTTCTACCCGAATGACTTAATCTTATGTTCAATCCACCTAGGGCCATTTATAGTCATTATACAGCATGTGATGCAAGAGGTGAACACATACACAGAACAATATTTTCTATGTAAAAAAAATAAAGATACCATTCTGTGAAGGCTGGGCAATAATTTCCATAGAAACCACAGGCTGTGTGTTGACCACCTTTAGTTTCTGCTGAACTTGGTTATAATTGGCATTGAGTTCCTTTTTATTCACCTCCCTGAGGAAAAGCAGTTGATCTATCAGGTCAAGTTATATCTGTTATATGGAATGGATCCTGGCTTGAAAATAATATCCCCATGAGACTGATTGACATCGTTTACTACCGGTTTATGAACGCTCACGTATGTTGCCATAACATGGTGCCTCCCTCGAGGGAGAATGCAGGTGCCTTGCTTAAAAATAATATGGATGAAGTACCTGTCAGAGACTGCAGCATGTGTTCTCCTCACTCCCCGGCCACAAAAAAAGGTCTTGTTTATCAGTTCAAGGTTACGGTGATTCAGTGGTTCTTCACATAACTGAAAGAATATCATAGTGAAGAAGGTGATTAACTTCCCCTTAAAATGCTTCATTTCTACATTTTTAAGTTTTATTGCATTTTGACAGAATAATGAGAGTTATGGACCCTGACTGAAAATCCATTGGATGAATCGACCTGGAATTACTTCCTTTTCATTTACACATGCCAAGGCAGTTGTGGCTGATATCAAGTAGTGCAGTGCTGTATGAATCTGCCTTTAGTGGATACCAAAAGACTTGGTGACAAAGAAGGTGCCAGGCATAGCATGTGAGTCATTGGTTTCCAAGATTTATTTTTTCTCTTTGATTCTTAATGCCCTTTGGAGTCATTTTCTAGCATGTGCTATAGGATATGAAGAGAGGAGTAAGTGGATGATCCCCGGTTGCAAACAATATAAAATAAATGGTGGAATGCTGAGGATTGGTTTTCCACAAACTCACTGTCCCCATTCAGGACCTTCAGTTTCTGGGGGGCTGTCACATGGCACATCAACTATTACAGTTGCTTTCCAGATTGGAAATAATTGGTGGCCTCTATTTAATATATTTTTGCTCTTTCAGCATTTTCTCCAGTGCGTGAATGAATATAACGCGCATCAGGCTCCTATTCTCCTCATTCAGCTGGTTGATGACTTCTTGAGTCTGTCCGCATTGCCTGTCCTCTTGCTGGATGGCAGTTAGAATGCCGTGAGTGAGATCTTTTGGTCGTGTGTGCACGCCAGTCAGGGCTGCTTACAGTCATCCTGCCACATGGCACGTAGCATGTGAACACATACTCACTAGACTATCCCCTGGTTACCATGAGCAGAATGAAAATGCCATTCTGTGATGGCCAGATAAAAATGATATGCCCATGAGGCTGAATGTCTTCTTGTAATACTGCTTCATGAATTCTTATGTGTATTCCACTCGCATGATGCTCCTTTGTTGGTAATGAACATGCCATGCTTAGGATCCCATTCATAGCTTCCTATTAGAAGTTTTCAGTATGTACAACCTACTCCTTATGCAAAACAAAACTGTCTTCCCCCTCAGTGCCAAGTACTGGCGATTCAGTGTTTCCTTGGTTTCTGGTATTAGAGGATGAACATCTTTGTCATGGAGCTGATTCCCCATTTCTCAAAGTCCTTCATTTCCACTCAATTTAAAATTTCAGTTCCTCCTGCCTGCTTGAAGGAAATTATGGAATGTGGCTCAAATGCATTGGCTGATTCTTCCTGAGAATTACTTAGCTTGCATGTGTATACTCAGACCAGCTTTTTGCCGTTCTCCACCAGTGTTGTAGTATGTGAACAAGTGCCTAGTGGGTGGCATGTGAGTTGATAATGAAGGTTCCTGTCTTAACATGTCAGGCTCTGATTTCCAAGATATTTTTTTTGACCTTTAACAAGGGCAGTGTAGCAATTGTCCAGCAAGTATAGGAGGTTGTGAACACAGCTCTACCTAGATGACATAGGCTTATGACAAAGGTGAGGCCAGTCATGGATAATAGGATATTGTTTAACTCCAGAATAACTCAGTCAGTGTTCACCAACTCAGGACCCCTTGGAGTCATTCTTCAGCATGTGTTGTAAGATATATTCAGAGGACCAGGTGGGTGTTCCTTGGGTGGTAACTATATAGATTAAATTGTGGAATGCTGCAGATTGGTTTTCTACAAACTCACTCTCCCCATTCACAACCTTCAGTTTTGGGGATTGTTTCCTGGCATATCACTTACTGCAACTGCTTTGCAGACTGAAAGTAATTGTTGGCTTCTACTCAATGGATTTTTGCTGTCAGTTGTTTCTCCAGTGTATGAATGAATGTTATGCACAGGAGGCTCCTACTCTTATCTTTGAGGTGGTTGATGACCTCTCATGACTTTCTGCATTGCCTGCATTTTTGTTGCATGATACTTAGGGTGCTGGATTTGCTTTTGGTTTGTTTTTCTTTTTTTGAATGACAGATCATGTGTCACCTCATACAGGGCTGTTGGTAGACTTTTTGTAGCATGTGATGCATGATATGAACACACACCTAGTAAGACAGCACTTGTGTAAGGAAAATAAAGGTGCCGTTATATGGAGGCTGGACCATGTTTATCACAGAATCACTCATCCCATTTTGACTACGTTAAGTTTCTGCTGATCTTGTCCCTTATCAACATTGCTTTTATTTTTTTCAGCTTGATGTCTAAAAACTTGATCTGTCAGGTTATGCCTTAACCATTGACTGGTACCATGTATTTACTCCACATCAGGCTGTTGGTAGTCATTGGCAAGCATGTGTTATAGAATATGAACAGAGAACCACGTTGATGGTCTCTGGTGATGACAATATGGAACCTATTGTAGAAGGCAGTGAATTGATATAATTCAGATCACTCCTTGAGTTCACTATCTTAAGTTTTTGGTGAACATTGCACTCCACATCATTTTTACAGTTACTTTCCTTGTCAGAAATTATTGCCTGTTGACTGTCAGTATATTTCTGCTTCAGGGTTTTTTTCACGTGCCTAAAGTATATTATGTTCATGATACTCCTACTGTTTTACTTAAGGTGATTAATGACCTCTCCTCTTGGTCCTCATTGCCTGGCCCTTTCCTATCTGCACTTTAAGTGCCAAGCTTAGAATCCATTGGATTTATTTCCACTTGAATTACTTTTCCTGTGTTCACCCCGCTCAGGGCCATTTGCAGGCGTTGTGCAGCATGTCATGTAGGATGTGGAAACACACCCAGCATGATATCTCCTGTATTAGGAAAATAAAGGCATCTTTGTATTGAGGGTGGGCATTGGTTTCTTGAGAACTACTCTCCTGTTGTTGATCACCTTTAGTTTCTGTGGAATAATGCACTAAAGCTCAACTATTGCAATTACTTTCCAGGTGATGGCTTGTCTTTGACTCAATGAATTGCTGCTTCAAGGGTTTCTCATTTGCCTGAAAGAATATTATATGTTCATCCAACTCCTTATCTATTCCTCATGGTTGGTACTTGATTGCCACTCCTCTAAGTCTCTATTGCATGCCATATAGGTTTATGGCAGTTAAATTGTTGGGTTTAAAGTCTATTAGATTTGTTTCTACATAATGACATACTCTGTGTTCACCCCACTCTTAGTCCATTGTTGTCAATGCCCAGCATGTTGGATTTACACACAAAAAGGAACAGAGTATGAAGATGCCATTCTATGACAAGCAGGCAATGGGTTTCCTAGAACCATTTGCCCTATTTTGACCTGCTTCAGTTTTTGATGATCTCGCCAATACATTATTGTTGACTTTACGTTCTCCACCAGCCAGGCAAAAATAACCCTCAGTCTATCTGATCACAGTTTAAATACTTCATGGGTTGATTTTCATTCTAAAAATTTGGTATGCCTATGAATCTGTTCCTCTGCTTCTAATAATGTGAGATGAACTCTTGTGAATGTTCCCTAGCATGATGCTTCCTTTGAAAGTAATAAAGGTACCTCATTTAGAGTAAATTGGGGAGGTTATTGCCAGAAATTTTTACCATGTGTTCACAGAACTCATCGGGCTAGATAAGATTATCTTGTCTGTCATTTCAGTATACAGGATTTTTTTTTTCAGTAGTTCCTCATATTTCTGAAGTAAAACATGGTCATGGAGGTGTTTCTCTTTCTCTCACAGTGTTTCATTTGCACTTATTTTAAATTCTCTTTGCTTGCCACTAATATGATAGAAACTAATGAGTCTGGTTAAATCCATTGGATGATTCTTACTTCAAATTATTCCTCTTGCATTTACCCACTTAGGGCTGGTTGTTCCATTCTTCCATAGGATGTGAGCATGTGTTCAGTTGACGCCCCATGTCTTGTTGACAGTAAATGGCTAGACTTAGCATGCCATTCACAGTTTCGCATGGTTTCTGTGCTCACTGCTATCAGGGCCAGTGTACAAAATTTCCAGCGAGTGATGTTGTCTGTGAACACAGCTGTCACTGGATGACACAAGTTTGAAGATAATAATGGTGCCAGTTTCATAATGGAGGGTATGGTTAGCTCCATTATAATGTGCCCTGTATTTACTCCACTCAGGGGGACTTAGAGTCATTGTCTAACATGTGCTGTAAGACATGAACAGAGGACCAGGTGGATGTCCCCTTGTGAAGGATAATATGGAGCAATTTGTAGAATGCAGTGCATTGTTTTTCCTCACAATCACTCCCTGTATTTAGCACCTTCACTTTCTGGGGAACTTTGCACCATGAGTCTTCTTACAATTGCTTTCTAGGTCAGAAATAATAGATAACCTGTAGTCAATGTGTTGCTTCTTCAGGGATTTTTCAGGTTTCTGAGGGAATACTATGCTCATGAGACTATAGTGTCCTGAAGGTGCTTGATGACTTTTCTTCTATACCGACATTGCCTGCTCCTTTGCTGGAAGGCACTTAGTTGTCTGGGTTTAAAATTCATTGGGTTCTTTTCCAGATGAATGGCTCACTTAGTGTCCATACCCCCTCATAACCATTTGCAGCCATTGTGTAGCATATGATGCAGGGTATGGACACACACAGAGCAAGATATTCCCTTTGTAAGGAAAATGAAGATGCTACTCTATGTGAGCGAAGGAATGATTTCCCCAGAACTGCTCACCCTGTGTTGATGACCTTCATTTTCTGCTGAACTTAGCCGTAATTAGCATTCAGTACATGCACTTCACTAGCCCTGGGAAGATGGTTTGGTATATCATGGGAAGGTATATATATTTTAGCAATTTAGTTCCAGCCAGAAAAATTCCTATGCTCAAGAGGAGGATTTCTTTGTTTAGTACTACACGATGATGTCTCATGTATGTTTCCATTGCATGAAACCCCCATTATGGCAGTGAAGTTGCCATTCTTAGCATGTCAGTTGTTGGTTTCCTTAAATTCACTTATTCTGTGTTCACCCCTTCAAGGTCAGTTGTGACAGTTGTCCAGCAAATGCTGGTGCCTGTGTACACACCTCCTACTGGATACTACAGGCTTGCTGACTTTATGTAGCTACTCTTAGATTTCAGTGGATTGCTTTACCCCAGAATTACTCACCCAAGCTCACCCCAGTCATACCCGGTTCCAGCTGTTGTTCAGCGTATAGTGCAAGATGTACATACACACTCAATAAGAAATTTCTGATGTAATTATACTGAAGGTGCCAATCTGAGAATGCAGTGTAATGGCTTCCCCTGAATTAGTACCACAGCATTCACCACCTCCTGCTCCTGCTAAAATTGGCCATAATATGCTTTCAGTCACGGGCGTCACTTTTCCTGGCAAGAATGTTTGGTCTATCAGGTAAATGTATTGCTTATTCATGGGCAGTACTGTCATACCTGAAGCAATGTTATTGCCATGGGGAATAATCTTCTAAATGGCTTGAATTTCTCTCTTGTAAGCCCTGTTGAATGACTTAGTTCTCTTGGCAACTATATTTTCTGGCTTAGCATGTAGCTGTCATGTTAACTCCAGATTTTCAGCCCTGTATTCACCCTACCCTAGGCTGATTTTAGCCAATGGCTCACATATGCATTAGGAAAAGAATAAACAAAAAATTGGATGCTCCCCGGGTAAGCATTATGAAGGTGCCAGTCTTTGAGTGCAGTGTATTGGTTTACCATGGAATTATTCTCCCGTGTTCACCATTTTAAGTTTCTGCTGGACTTTGCACTAAAGGTACTTATTATGACTTCTTTCTAGGTTGCAAATATAGCTTTTCTTTGAATCAATGAATTGCTGTTTGAGGGTTTTTCATGTACTCGAAAGAATATTATGTTCTTATGAGACTCCTCTTGTCCTCATGATGCTTGATGACCTCTCCTTTAAAACCACATTGCATGCCATTCAGGTTTGTGGCACTTAAGTTGCTGGGCTTAGAATCTATCCCTGAGTTAACAGTCACTCACTGGCCCTTAGAAAATGTTGCAGTCTATCATTTCAAAGTAGGGCTGCTTCAGATGTTCCTCACTGTCTCTAAGGATATTATGTCAATGCATCTATCTCTTCTGTTCAAGCACTTGATACTTGCCCTCTTGTCCTCTACTGGAAGCACTGCCATTTAATTGGAAGGAAGATGCCTGGGTTTGAATGCATTCAAAAGGTCTTTGCTGTCCAGATCCATCACTTGCTGCTTGACAATGCACACAGCAGTGAGTTCATCCTCTTCACCAGTGCTTGGAGTAATGGCTGTGTATCACTTCATGGTAGAGCTTTTTCTGATTTTTCTTAGAAGCCCCCAAAATGCCACATTCATGATGCTGAATCAGTTCTCTAAAAGTACCTGAAGAACTCTCCTGTAACTCTTTTCTGTTTGAAGTATTGCCAGTGGAAATAATGTTGCTTAGATTACAATGCTCTGGAAAGCTCTCCTCAAGCCTCACTTGTCCTGTATTCAAATCTTTTTATTCCTGCTTCACGCAGACTATAACCAGCTGTGAATTCATGTAATATACTATCCCTGGGAAGACTGTACAGTCTTTCATTTCAATTATGTTCACTTCAGGTCTTCCTCAAAGTCTCAACGTCACATTATGTCCATGAATCTGAATCATTTCTGCTGAGTGTTCATGATGACCTTTCCTGTAACCCCTCATATTGTGTGCCTCCCAGCTCTATGGCAATGATGAGGCCTTACAGAGAATTCATTGAATCACTCACCCTTTTGTCATCCTCTGCAGGATCTGTTGGACAGTCACTAGAACTGCTTTGTTTTTGTCCTTCATCTATTTTTGGGAACAGTGGCTCTTGTATCAGATCAATGTAGTGCTGCTTCAGGGTTTGTCATAGTCCTGTAGGAATTTTGTGACAGTGAGGCTGAATCCTTTCTTCTCAAAGCACTTGACATCTTTTCTTCTAGTTTCTACCCACAGCTGACAAACTTGAAGGCAGTGAAGGTGCCTGGCTCAGATTGCATTAAATTTTTCTTTCAAAGCATTACTTGTCCTGTGTTTACTGCCTTCTAGACCTATTGGTCAGTGGCCACAAATTTCCCTGAGTTCATTTATTTCATCAGCTCTGGAAAAATTATGAATCAGTCATGTAAAGCATCATTTTACCTCTTTACACATTTTTCAGCAACTATTGGACAATGACCACAGCCAGCCCTAAGTTAAACGTACTACACCAGCATTGGGGAAAATGGCTGATCTGCCAGTTTTCGTAGTACTATTTCAGGCGTTCCTCACATGTCCAAAACGATGTCTTAGACATGAATCAATATCCCTTCTATTCAAATGCTTAGAGGCTTCTCTCATAATGCCCTGCTGAACACAATCCAGCTTGATGACAGTGAATGTACCTGGTTTATAATCCATTGGGTTGTTCTTCCAAGCATCGTTTGCCCATGTTCACCTCCTTCAGCACCTGCCAGACATGTACTTCACCAGCCATGGGAAGAATGTTCAGTCTATCAAGTCAATGTAGTGCTATTTGTGTTTTTTTCTCCTATGTCATAAAAAATGATGTGTCCATGAATCTGACACCTTTCTGTTCAGATGTTCAATATCTGACTTGTTACACCCCACTGGATGTACTTCACCAGCACTGGGAAGAATGGACAGTAAATTGTGTCATCGTAATGCTATTTCCGTTGTTCCTCACAGGCCAGAAAGAATGTTATGCCCGTGAATCTGAATCCCTTCTGTTTAGATGTTTGACATATGTCTTGTTAAACTTTCCTTTGCATGCAGCCTTGCTTGATGGCAATAAAGACGCCAATTTATAATCCATTACATTGATCTTCCCAAGCATCACTTTCTATGTTCGCATCCTGCAGCACCTGCTGAATAATGCTAAACTTGGCCCTAAGTTTGTGTGCAGACCTGGGAAGAATGGGTGGTCTGTCAGTTCAATGTAGTGTAGATTCATGTATTGCTCTGAGTCCAAAGGATCATCAAGACCATGAGGCTAAAACATCTTTGCTCAAAATGCATGATCATTTTACTATAACTCTGCCCTTTTGCTACCTATCTTGATGGCAATGCAGTTGCTTTCAATACAGTGCATTGGTTTTGTCACCCCCATAATCACTTGCCTTTTGATAAAATCATTCAGCTCTGGCTGGACAATGACTGCAATTTGCCAGAGGTAATGTACCTCACCAGTCCTGGGAAGAATAACTAGTGTATCATTTCAGTATAGTGATACTTCATGTTTTCCTTACAGACTGAGGAAATTCCAGTTTTCTCAAACCCTTGGGGATGACCTTTCCTGTAATATCCTGCTGTATAGTCCCCTGTGGTTGACTGCAGTGAAGGTGACCAACTAAGAAATCGCTGACTAGGTATCCCAAGCATCATGTACACTGTTCACGTCCTATAGCATATGCTGGACTCCCACCACAATTCAACATTTCTTCATGTACAGCTCCAGCCCTGAGAAAAATGGCTGGTATACCAGGTTGATGAAACGTTGCTTCATATGTATTGCACAGGCCTGGAATTATTTCACAGCCTTGAGATTGAATCCATTTTCCCCAAAGCGCATGATGACCATTCCCATAAGTCCTCACTATAAGTAGCCAGACTTGAAGGCAACAAAGGCAATAAACTCAGAATTCATTGGGTTGTTCTCCCCAGCCACCACTACCCTCATGTTCACATTCTTCAAGAGCCACTGCTCAATCACCCCAGCTGACCCTGAATTCATATAATGCACCAACATTAAAAACCATGTAGGTGAATTGATTCAGTACATAAAATATCTCACTTCTTTCTTCTTCTTTTTTTTTTTTTTTTGGTCATTTTTATTTCTGCCTGAGTGGCACCTCTTCAGAGTCTATCTCTGACCATACAGCTAAGGTAGCACCCTAGACAATTCTCTGAATCCCTGTCGATGACCCTGTTTTATCTTTGAATGACTTACTGTACCTAACTTTTAAATGCATTTGTTTATGTGTTTAATTTTGGTCAACATACAGATTCACTGACAGCAGGGACCCTGTTTTTGTGGTCTCTTCTCTTCTTTTATCATATCATTTAGAAAAATACCTGGCATATATTTTACATGTATACATAATGTATATATATTTCCACTGAATGAATGCATACATGAATTAATAGATTATGATGTCCAGATAGATTCCTGAGAGGTATGGAATTGGATC
Source organism: Propithecus perrieri (assembly GCA_963574695.1). NCBI lineage: Eukaryota > Metazoa > Chordata > Mammalia > Primates > Indriidae > Propithecus > Propithecus perrieri. The sequence goes on along the minus strand of CAUYRB010011976.1, from coordinate 2,835 downwards.
ACAGAAAGTGCACAGTCGAGTGTGAAAAAGTTTCAAATAGAATACCCACACATCCACCTACTGTAACCTTACAGAGAAAAACTCATATTAGCAGATATATGTAGCATGTTGTATAAATAAGCCAAAGATGACCTCTGTATATTGGCCCCTAGGTTTTTTTTCCCTTTACTGTTTTTAACAGCAGATTGAGCCCAATTATTTCAAAAGTCCATTGGTGCCAGACTCAAATTTTTACACATCCAGTTGTTTTCAGGATATCCCAAATGAGCAAATTTTTAGCCAATCATAGCTTGCCTGTTTTGTGTACTTTGGGAAACTGTGACCAGCATCTGCTAGCCATAGACAAGGTAAACCCCAGGGATATAAAGACTCCAAGCTGATGTTGCCGTTTGAAGATTTCTGACTCAGACACTTCATCTTATGACCAAGTGACATTACCTAGACATGTTTGATCGCCCTTCCCCTCAGGAGTTTCCTTGCCCTCCTCACCTTCTGAAGGATGGTCCCTCTGTAAGGAAGCCTCTGGACAGTCTCTTGTTGTGAGGGACTTCCTCCATAGGCAAACCTGTCAAAGAGTCATCCAATTAAGCTTGTGTGTGCCACCTTACTGTGGTCTTTTTCCTTGATAACCCCCCAAATCCCTCAAACACCCCATATAGAGGCAGAAAGAAAGGGAGGTAAAGCAACAATGGGATCTATGATCTATAAAACTCTTTTTAGAACATATTGTCACATTTCATATATGCCAAGGAGTTAAGGGATTGGGATGAGGGTATTTTTGCAAAATAGCCCTATATTCTACAATAGTAATTATTTTGGCAGAAACTTGTGTACAAAGAACTGACCCAGCATTTTAAAAATTCTATTCCAATTTATCAGGGATAGTTAGGTGAGGTGCTAGTTTGGAAAACTGAAAATCTAAGGGGCATTCTCAATTCCTCCTTTTCATATTCAGTGAGCAATTCCTTTCATTTATAGTACTAAGCATTTTTTTTTAAAGGTGTATGTCTTCTACCACTTCCGCCATTGTCGTCTGATTCTAACCATTCATCTACTTTACCTAGAATATTTTAATGGTTTCCTAACATGTCACCCTGTCTGCAAACTCAAATCCTTAGGATTCATCATTCACAATCACACTCCCCTGGTCCTTCAAAAAAGAAAATCTGTTCACAGTAATTTATACCTTAAAATCCATTTGTGGCTCCTTTTCCCTTGAGCAATCCTTTCATGATCTGTACCCTGAACCAGCTCTCCAGCCTCCTCTTTAGGTTTGGTGGTGTTGTCTTTCACTTAGCCATGTCAGTGCTCACACTGCCTCTTTTGTTCAGCAGAACTTCCTTATTTTTCCACTTGGCAAACACGTTAGCATTTTAAGGTTGAAGTCAAGTCCAGAATGACACTCATATGACGAATTTCTCCACTCTTCAACATAGAATTAAGCCCCCACCGGCCCCTTTTGTAGTTATCATTTATAGAGCCCATAACCCAATTGAGAGCTGTTAAATTCGGCATATGAACGGACACCTCAGTTTCTTAGCTATCAGTGTTTACCTTGCACCTTTACTGCTCTTAACACATGGGTAGATGCTCAAACATACTGGTTGGTTGTTTGACTAAATGAATATTTGGAGAATTGAGTGAATGTCTAAAGAATATAAATTTTCATTTAATTAGAATGTATTTAAAACACTCAAATTTGAAATGATACTTTTGATTCTTGTAATGCCTGGGGCTCATAATTTTAATTATATGTTCAATGGACAACATGCATGTATTTTATATACATAATAGAGATTGAGTTGGGGAGATTTTTTTTCCAATCATATATCTTAGAAAGTTTTTGTTTCATTTTATTGAATCTATTTTATTGTCTTGTTTCTCAATTCAGTACATTGGAATGAATAACAGTTAGCATGAAGAATATGTAAAAAGCAGTAAAATGTTGTTTATTATCTTTTTATCTTTAGGAGTCCCTTGTTTTCTAAGTAGAGTTTATTCAACTAATGAAAAGTATCAATAATTTTTCCATAACAATAATAGTGGCAAAAAATAAATGATCTTTAATTTTCTACATGTAATATAAATATATATAGAAGAGATTTCCCAAAGCATTTATTTGTCCAGAATATGTTTAAATGAAAAGAATCTTCCCTCTCTCATTTCTTTCTCTTGGGTGAAGAGTTGTTTTTTTTTTTTTATGACTTTCTTTTTTTTAATTAATTTATTTATTTATTTCAGCATATTATGAGGGTACAGATGTTTAGGTTACGTATGTTGCCCTTGTCCCCTCCTCCCCCCCTAAGTCCGAGTTTCAAATATGTCCATCCTTCGGGTGGTGCGCGTTGCACTCTTTGTGTATGCATATACCCGTCCCCTCCTCCCTCCTCCCCCTTCCCCCTCCCCCCTGCCCAACTTCCAATAGATGCTATTCTTGTATGTGCACTTATGTGTTGATCAGTTAAGACCAATTCGATGGTGAGTACACTGTTAGTGGGACTGCAAACTAGTGCAACCTCTGTGGAAAGCAATATGGAGATATCTTAAAGAGATACAATTAGAGGTACCATTCGATCCAGCAATCCCATTACTGGGCATCTACCCAAAAGAGCAAATGATACTGTATAAGAAAGACACCTGCACCCAAATGTTTATAGCAGCACAATTCACAACTGCAAAAATGTGGAAACAACCCAAGTGTCCATCAATACATGAGTGGATTAATAAAATGTGGTATATGTATACCATGGAGTACTATTCAGCTTTAAGAAACAATGGTGATATAGCACCTCTTGTATACTCCTGGATAGAGGTGGAATGCATTCTACTAAGTGA
>CAUYRB010011974.1:0-11047 GCA_963574695.1 Propithecus perrieri | reverse complement strand
TCGGACAACTAAAAATACATAGAAAAAAAAAATTAGCCGGGCAGCTACTTGGGAGGCTGAGGCAGAAGGATTGCTTGAGCCCAGGAGTTTGAGGTTGCTGTGAGCTAGGCTGACGCCACGGCACTCACTCTAGCCCGGGCAGCAAAGCAAGACTCTGTCTCAAAAAAAAAAAGAAAAGGGTGAATTTTAATATATGTAAATTATACCACAACAAACCTGATGCACAAAAGGATTTCATGGAAAAGTTTGTTCATCATGCAGGCATTTCACAAACCTCCCCCATCTCATTTGAACAGCAAACATGTAAGAATATTTGGCAAAGTATAGAAATTATTGTTTAAATGAGTAGCACACACTCAACATTTTAGCGTGCATTATTACCTCTGATGAGGAACAGGTGGCTGGGCAGGGACTTTCCATTTTTATGAAGTGGCTTTCTATATTTGATTTTGGACAAAGAGCTGAGGTTACTTCCAATACTGAAAACGAGCGCAAATGGAAATACGATGTAAGTAAGAGCATGTTTTAAAAAACTCACCTTCTGCTTGCTGCGGCTGGCTCCACGGTTCTGACGCCCCCCGACTCACCGTCCCGTTCCTTTCTCTGAGTTTGCCTGCTTGCTGCTGTGGTACCCAGAGTCATGCCCCCCAGTGTCCACATTCCAATCCCCAAAACCTGACCCGGCAAAAGGGACTCTGCAGACGGAAGCGAACTGAGGATCTTGGGGTGGGGTGTTCTGGAAGATCCAAGGGTTCTGTGGGATCACACTGGCTGCGGGAGGGTCTGGCAGGCATGGGGGGGGTGTTCACACCTTGGTCAGAGTGACTGAGGCTGTCAGCGAGAGCCATGGGGGCCCCCCAGGAAACAAGAAAGGGATGAACAGACCGTCTCTTAGGGCCTCCAGAAACCTGCAGACCCTGCTGAGACTTCTGACCTCCAGAACTGTAAAGCAGTAAATCTGGGTTCTTTAAACCACTAAATTAGTGGCCACATACTACAGCAGCCGCAGGAAACAAGCACACCCTGGACGCCTTCTTTGGGGCTTTGCTTTTTAGCTGCCATTTGTTGAGCCCACTTGGTGCACCGCCTGGTGTAGACTCAGTTTCCCCAGTCCCAGTGCCCTCTCTAGGAGTCAGCTGGGTCTGCTGAGTCCCAGGGACACCCCGCCCCACACTCCTGTCTCTCTCTCTCTCTCTCTCTCTCTCTCTCTCTCACTCACACACACACACACACACACACACACACACATATCAGCGACAGGACATCAGACAAGACTTCTTTTTTTCTTACCATTTTCTCCCATCGCCCATGCGAATCTTGCCTCGTGGACCCCTTCTCTAAGCTACCCCATGGTTACCCTTAAATAGGGCCTGGTCGCTGGTGTGACACACTACTGTAAGAATTGTGTGCTTTCTGAATGACTTTGTTTTCTTATTTTCATATTCAGATTGTTCATTGCCTGTTCGTTTCTATAGAAAGAGAGCTGAGTTTTGCATATTTATCTTATATTTTGCAATCTTGCTAACCTCACGAGTTCTATTAGCTTTTCGTGGATTTCTTAGGATTTTCTACCTATTGAATAGAGTCATCTGAGAATACGGATAACTTTGCTTCTTCTCTTGCAATGTGGGTAACATTTATCTCTTTATCCAGCCTCATTGCCCTGGCGAGAGCCTCCGACACAGTGTTGAAGATGGGTGTGAGGAGCAAACGTCCTACTCCTGTTCCTGGTCCTGGGGAGAAGCACTCAGTCCTCACCCACTGAGGATGACGGTAGCTGCCGGCTTTTCATACTTGTCCCTTAACTGTTTATTTGGTTAAGGATGCTCCCTTTACTCCTGGTTTATTGAGAGGTTTTTTTGTTTAATCATGAATAGTTTTTCATTTTGTTCAAAAATGCTTTTTCTCTACCTATTGAAATGATGATGTGGTTTCATGCTTTATTCTGTTAATATGGTTTACAAGGAGAATTAATTTTTTGAATGTGAATTCAACCTTGTATTCTTGGAATAAATCACATTAGACCATGTTAATCCTTTTTATATGTTTTCTGGATTCAGTTTGCTAACATTTTTGTTAAGGATTTTTGTATTTATGTTTAGGAGGGATTTTAGTCTATAGTTTTCTTTTCTTGTATATTTTTGTCTGGTTTGGTATCAGGATGATACTAGCCTCATAAAATAAGTTGGGACAAGTTCCCTCGCCTTCCATTTTCTGGAAGAGATTGTGTAGAATTCATGTTGATTTGGTCGAGTTACCCAGAGAAACCATCTGTGCCTGGAAGCTTCTCTGAGGTTGGCAGTGGGAGTAGAGGATTAAATTAAAAATTCAATTTTCTTAATATTTATGGGGCTGTTCAAAATATAAATTTCATACGATGTGAGTGTGACAGTTTGTATCTTTTGAGGCATTGATCCATCGCTTCCAAGCCGTCAAGTTTCCGTGTGCAGTGCCGATCACCTATTCCGCCAGTACCCTCCGGTGACCACGTTGCCTGCAGTGTGTCTGTTTTATTCCTGATATTGGTCATTTCTGTCTTCTTTCTTTTTTCCTATTTCAGTCTTGCTAGAAGTTTGTCATTTATATTGATCTTTTCAAAGAACAAGCTCTTTCTTTTATTGATTGTATTTATTGTTTTTCTGTTTTCAATTTCATTGATTTTTCTCCTCTTCATTATTTTCTTCTTTCTACTTGCTTTGAGTTTATTTTGCTCTTCTTTGTCTAGGTTCCTGGAGGCTTAGCTTAGATTATTGAGTTAAGACTTTCCCTCTTTTCTAAGGTGTGTATTTAGTGATATAAATTTCTCTCTCAGCGCTGCTACGCCCACAAATTTTGCTATGTTGTATGTTCATTTTTTTATACAATTTATTATATGACTTTTGATGACTCTCAGAGCATTGAAAGGGTTGTTTTTGACAGTTTTGTACAGTTTTATAGTTGCTTTTTGGAGAAAGAATCTGTTGACCTTCATTCTGTCATTTTTAAAGTGGATCTCCCAACTTTTGTTTTATGGATAGCTTTAAGATAGCTGTAATCAGAGTATACCAGCAACTTTGAATATGGATTGATTTTTTAAAATTTATTTGATAAACATTTTCTCATGTTATAGTGTAAACTTCATAGCATTATTTTAATGACTGAATAATGTTTTTATCCAGTAGATACACTGTTTACTTACCATTCCCCTACTCTTAGTCATATAGGTATTTTTAAGTTTTTGCTTTTATAACTGTAAATAATACATTTCCTACACTTTTCCTTTGAAAGGCTGGTGCAATTTTGCCTACCACAGACGCAAGTCATCCGCACCTCCTAGTTTCCCCTCTGAGCTGCCCAGCCAGACTGCGCCCTGGGGACCCCCCATCTCCTGCCACCGGGGCGCTGTGCTCCCTCTCACATGGCCTGAGAGCCCTGCCACACTCTGTTTCTTGTTCATCTTCACCCTGCTGGATGGGAATCAACACCACACTCAGGGCGTGGCCTGAGTTCCAAACAGCCACCAGGGGACAAAGAGGCTGAGCCCGCCACCTCTCTGTCCTCCTCTGTCCTGGGGCTGGAGCAGCCACCCTGCTCCGCAGGGAAACTGGCCGTCAGTGTGTGACCCTACCCAGCACAGCAACGGCACAGGGCAAACACCAGTCAGTGGGAAACAGACCACGGGGAGGCCAGCGGACACCTCCCTGCTCTTTTCGGTGGTTTCTCCTGGCAGCCCCGCACCGAATTGGTGCACTCGTGCTGTGACCTGCTCCGGTTCTCCGTCCCTGCGTGGAGCAGCCCTGCGCTGGGGCATCACTGCCCAGGGTGCAGACCCTCAGCCTCAGCCTCGCTGCCCGGGGTTTGTGCCTCCCCAATACAGCATGACCACTTTACTCCTTGCCTCAGTCTGTTTTCTAGAGAACCCACGGAAGAGGCTCAGCACCCCAGGAAAGCGTTCCTGCTCAGGGACTGAGCGCGGCCAGGAGCAGAAAGGATCGCGCAGACCTGTGTGCTGCTTTCCCCAGAGGCCCAGCCATGGGGCGTCTGGTCTGCCCCACTCTGCGCCTCTGCCCCTCAACGCCCTTGGATTTTTTCCTTTTTTGCCCTCTCCCAAGGTCTTTCACGGGACTCTTCTCTCACTAAGTCCGTGACTGAGACTCAGCCAACAGTTTCCCTTCTTGGAGAAAGAGGGCTTCAAGTTCTCCAAGAGCTTGTGTAGGAAGGGGCAGAGGAAAACGTTCCTCCCGTCCAGAGTGACATGTCTGAGAAACAGTGAAGCTTAGCCATCCCTGGGGTGCTGCTTTGCTAGCTGTCTCTGCTGTTTTCTCCCTTTCACAAAAGGCCCGTTTTATTGCACTTTTGGGTATGACCCAGCCCCCAGCAGAGGGATACATGCTCTGCCTGGGAAGGCAAGGGGGGCAGATAATCCCATCTTAGCACGTAAATAATGAGATCGTTTATGTCTTCGAATGCGTGGCTTTTTCCATATTTGGTATCTGCTCCTTAAGATAGAACCCAGAAGTGAAATGATTGGGTCATAGTGCAGGACTAGTCAGTCCCAAGGCCCTGGACATACACGACTGATTTAATCTCCAAAAGGAAGATGACAGTTGAATTCTGGCACACTTTTCTTTTAAAGAAATGCTTATGTCTGGGAAGGGTTGGGAACAGAGGTGTGGGGCAGGTAATTTGGGTGGAGACTATAGAAGGTTGTGATAAGTAAAAGCTAGTTTTGTGCTTGTAAGCTCTTTGAAAGGGCGGTAACTAATTCTTCCTCCCTCAGATAGTTACAGCACATGTACCCATGTACCTGGTTGGTGTTTGTCACTGAAAATGAAGCAATGCAGAAAATGTGCATATTGCAAATATTTAAGTCTTAAAAAGAGGTTGCGAGTTCCTCCCAAACACAGAAGCATTTATCTGTGTAATAAAAATGTATCTATTTAGCTAAGTCATAAAAGAAATCTCTTTTAAGAGATAGTAAAAACTGGCACAGACGGGGGGAGCAAGGTGACAGAAAATTAGCATGTCATAGGAAGTCTGGGATCAGATGGGAGCCAAGAGTAATTTTGTTCCAGGAGGACAGAGTCAAGGACAGGACCCGCTAGCAGGGGTGTCGCTCTCGCGATCAATGATGCTCCCTGGAAAATCTCGGGGAAACCGCGGTTTCTCTGACTTACCCGAAATGCCCAGCATAGTCCAGTCCAGCCTTAATTTCATTATTTTATTTAAATTACTTCAGATATATATCAATCCTGGAAACCGACTTTAATTAAGTTGGCTCGTTGAATGTGTGTGGCTTTTTAAAGTTGGAATGGTGATATGTAAAGTATTAGTGGCTGTTTTGGAAGCTGCAAAGGGAGTAATTCACTTCACCTTGAAACAGGCAGCTCATAGAGAGAAGTTAAGAGAATTTAAAATGCAGTTTAAGTCACACCACTGGCTTTCTTGATGTGACCTGTGCCGTCCCATAGTATTAATAAATCTCCAGCTACTCTCCTCTTACCCAGCTTTTAATTTCCGTGTCAAAGAACAGAAACGTTTTCCTAAAATTTATTTTATTTATGACATGTGACAGAATGTATTTCTGCCTAAATCAGGAGAGTGTTTAAAGTGATAAGGCAACTCAACTGACCACTCTACGTTATGAACAAAGATTTGCAAATTTAAAAAAACCACACAAGCTGTCATTTGTGCCTGTCAGACTTGATCAGAATTAAAAGATTAGGTAACATAGACATTTTCAACAGAATTTAAACAAGGGCTTGAACATAATTTCAAGCCAGTGTCCCTACAGGAAAATTCCACATGCCATCTTTTTATATGTTCGTTGGTCGTCTAAATTGTTTTTCTGTGGCTTGCTTGTGTGCTCTGTCCAGTTTCTACCAGATTGCCTTTATTGTTGATCTGTGGAAGCTGTCACATGCTATCAATCCTTGCTAATGGGTATTCTCACCTCTCTGGTCCTTGTTTTTGAACTTAGTTGTAGTGTCTTTAACTTACAGGTATTTGTCTTCAAGTAGTCCAATCTATCCTCGTCTTTGATGGTTTCTGAATTTAATTTCTTATATAAAATTCCTTTCCCAACCACAGGATTTCAAAAATATTCTGCTACATATGCTTATATTCATTTATGATCTTGTTTTTATACTTAGTTCCTAATCCCTTTACAATTTATTTTTGCGTGCAGTGTGAAAAAATCATTAACTTTTATTTTCTTTTAAATGTATAGGCATTGCCCCCAAAATATTTATTGAATGCCTTCTTTAGTCACACTCTTAAAATGCCCCTTTTCCTATATATTGAATTCTGGACACAAAGGTGCATCCAAGGGAAGCTCGAGGACTCCTAGAAGTGGCTGGGCGAATCCAGGGAGAAGCTGAGGAAGGTGCCAGTGCCCTCTGGGCAAGGTGGAGTTTCCTGAAGGGAGGGATGCAGATGTCAGCCTGATAGACTGTAATGGGCCTGTGTGGGGCAAGGGCATGAACCAGGAGCAGAGGAGCCAGCGCAGGTAAGGAGGGAGCACCCGTGGTTGTACATCTTGAGGTGGGCCACCCACCCTTCCTATGGGAGAGATATTCTCTCTTCTTAAGCAGCCAGAAATCACCATACTTCACCCCATATCCCTCCCCTCAGCCTGCAGGGCTTGTGAGCCTCTGCCCCTTCTCTAAATGGAAAGGCAGGGTGCCCACATCACCATGTATCAGGAACACCCCTACTGGCTTTCAGAGCCAAAGCCTCACATGCTGGTGGGATCCCCGCCAGGCTTCACAGTAGGTCACCTTTTCCATCTCTGCAGTGGTTGCTCACTCCTCAGTCAGCTGGGTAAGAGAAGAGGTAACAAATTTGAGCTCAGCTGACACCTTCCTCTAACCCCCTTTATCTCACATCTGTGGATACACTTATGTGCTTAGGATTCTGAAATCTGTTAACCAGCCTGAACCTTCTTCCTGAGCTTCAACTCTGAATATTCATCTGATGTCTACAAGGCTCTACTTGGATTTTCATCCTCAAACCCAATAATTCTGCTATATTCTCTATCCTGGCCAAAGGTAACCCCACCCACCCAATGCCAAGCTAAAGGATATGTGTGGTTCTTGACTCTTTCCTTTTCCTCACCTCTAAGAGCCAGTCACCACATCATGCTGATTATAACTCTTGAGTGTTTCTGGGATCTCTTCTCCCTTCCTTTCCCACCAATGCTGCCTTCATTCAGACTTTTATTATTTCTTGGACTGTAACTATCTCTTTAGTTTGAACACTTCTATCTAACTTCTACACCATTGGCATAATTATTTCTAAAACAGAAATCTGGCTATAATAGTAGTGAATTTACACCTTTTGATGAACAAAAACAGCAAACAATAACAAAAATGACAGACAACAGACAAAACCCACAGAGACACCAGAGCATGTACTTCTTAAATACAGAGCCAAAGATAAATAAATTTCCTATATTCAAAATGACAAAAGGCAAGATTGAAATTATAATCACAAACCCGGAATTTATAAAACATGAAATAGTATATTTGGAAAAAAACAATAGAAATTCTAGAATTTATAAACAAAATGAAATTTTAAATCCAGTTAGTTGGGTTTAAGTGGTTTGGACACAGCAGAAAGAGGAATTAACAAAATGGAGGACACATCAAAAGAAAAATATGCAGAATGAAGCATGAAGGACAAAAGTTTGGGGAAAAATAAACAGAGAAGAAAATAAAAATCATGGAGAATACAGTGGAAAAATATAACTATAGCCCCAGAAAAAGAAAAGAGAGAATGGAAAAAAAGAAATATTTAAAGATAGGGCTGAAATTTTTCCGAAACTCTAAAATCCACAGATTCAAGACATCCAAACAATTGCAAGCAGGATGAAAAACAAGTAATTTGGATTAAACACAGAATAGTAAAACTACAATAAACTAAACACAAAGAGAATAACTTAAAATCAAGCAAACAACCAAAGAATAAATACTAATGACTTTCAAAGATCAATAGTTAGAATGACAGATGATTCATCAAGAGAAGCAATGAAAGCCAGAAGACAATGAAAAGATATTTTCGAAATTAAATACCAACCCGAAACTTTACATCCAGTGAAAAGGCCCATTAATGATAATGGTGATAATATCCTTTAAAAAAGGAAAGAAATTCTAACACAGGACACAACATGGGTGAACCTTGAGGACATCATGCTGAGGGAAATAAGCCAGTCACAAAAAAATAAATACCATATGATTCCACTTATAGGAGGTACCTAGAGTAATCAAATTCATAGAAACAGAAAGTAGACAGGTTACAAGAGTCTAGGGGAAAGGAGAATGGGAAGTTGGCATTTAATAAGTAAGTAGAGTTTCAGCTGGGGAAGATGAAAGAGTTCTGGAGATTGATGGTGGTGATGATTGTACAACAATGTGAATGTGCTTAATGTCACAGAACTGTACACCTCAAAAATGGCTAAAATGGTAAATTTTATATTGTGTATTTTTTACCAGAATTTTTTAAAAAGAATATAAGTGAGGGATGACATCAGCAAAAAAATGGTAGAGTAAGAACATCAGAAAATTCTTTCTTTCATAAAAAAAATAAAATAAATGGCAAAAATGGTCAGAATCAACTTTTTCTGAGCTCTGGAAATTATCTAATGTTTGCAGCAATTGAGGGGGTATTTCAAGAAAATAGTTGAATCTCAGTAAGAACAGTGATCTTCGTGGTGTTTTAACTTTCCGCATTCCCATCTCCCACTCTCCAGTTCTGCTATAGCATTTAAACCTACTGCCCACAGCTGTGGTGAAATCAGCAGCCTGGCCATCATCAGAGAGGGCAGAACAGGACTGGAGCCCACTCAAAGCCTCATTCTCAAAGAATCATCATTATTTGACCTGTTAGTGATTGTCTGGAAGTCCACACTTGCAAAGTGGTCTTTATTTGACCTGTCTCAGAACTCATCTAATGTGAAAAGTCTTTTCTCTGGGGGAATTTGTTGAAAGAATTAGAGACAACTGTTTAACTTTGCAGCTGCCTGCTGCAGGCAAACAATAAGCTAACAAAAAAAATGTGTAAAATAAAAAGCTGCAAAATCAGATGTCCCAAGGAATTCCTGGGGTACCAGAAGCTGAAGAGGCAAGAAAGAATCCTCCCGGAGAAGCTTCAGAGGGGGTTTAGTCCAGCAGACAACTTGATTTTGAACTTATAGCCTCCAGAACTATGAAAGAATAAATATTGGTTGTTTTAAGTCACTCATTTTGTGGGTCTCTGTTATGGCAACCCTGGGAAACTAATTTGGAAGGGAAATTTCTCAATCTGAAAAGCCATCTGCAAAAAACAAACAAACAAACCAAAAAACTGAGTTTTTCCCCTAACGCTTTTGCCACTTCTATTCAGCAATTTGTTGAAGTTGCTAGCTAGGGTCAGCTAGGCAAAAAAAAATGTCAGTCAAATTGGAGGGAGACAGTAAAACTCTCTCTATGTGCAGATCACATGGTTTTGTGTATAGAAAACCCTAATGAATCCCCAAATATCTATCACAGCAAATAAACAAGTTTAGGGAGATTGCAGGATAGAAAATCAAGCTAACAAAATTTAATTTTATTTTATACACTAGAAAATGAAATTAATAAAACAATTCCATTCACAAGAGCATAAAAAAGAATACAATATTTAGAAAAAAATTTAACCACAGGGTTGCAAGACTTGTACACTGAAAACTATAAAACATCAGTGAAAGAAATTAAAGAAGACCTAAATAAATGTAAAGATATGCCATACTCATGGAGTAGACCACTTAATATTGTTAATAAGGCAATATTTTCCAAATTAATCTGCAGATTCAACACAATCTCTATCAAAATCCCAACTGCCATTTCTGCACAAATTGATAACCTGAACCTAAAATTCATGTGGAAATGCAAGAGACCCAGAATAATCAAACTAACTTAACTATAAGAACAAAGCTACATTTTTCAAGACTGTTTTGTATTGGCATAAGGACTGATATATAGAACAATGGAAGACAATTGGGAGTCCAGAAATAAACCCATACATTTATGGATAATTAATTTTTGACAAGGGTGCCAAGATAATTGAACAGAGAAAAGAATAGTCTTTTCAACAAATGGTGCCAGAACGACTAGGTATTCATATGCAAAAAAAAAGAAGTTGGACCCCTACCTCACACCATATACAAAAATTAACTCAAAATAGATTAAAGACCTAAATATAAGAGCTAAATTATAAAATCCTTAGAAGAAGACACAGTAGTACATCTTTGTGACCTTGAGTTAGGCAATGATTTCTTCATTATGACACTATACACACCAGCAACCAAAAAAATAAATAAGTAAATTGGACTTCATTAAACACTTTTGTTCTTCAAAGTATACTGTCAGAAAAGTGAAAACACATCCCCCCAAATTAGAGAAATATTTGTGAATCAGATATCTGATAATGGTCTTCTGTGCAGAACATATAATTATTACAACTCTACAATAAAAAGATAAATAATGCAATTAAAAATTTATATTCAAACCCCTTGCTTGTGTAAACAATATAAAAAAATTGTCAGCAAACACAAGAAAAGATAACATCATTAGCCATCAGGGAAATGTAAGTCAAAACCACCGCAAGATACAGCTTCACACTCACTAAGATGGCTATAACCAAGAAGATGGACAGTCACAAGTGTAAAAAGCATTGGAAAGGTGAGGGTCGGGAGAAAGGACAGTGTGATATTAACTTGGGTGGAATTCTGGGTAAAGAATAGCATATGGGGATTCTTTGTATTATTGCTGCAATTTTTCTTTATGTCTCAAATTACATAAAAATTTGAAAGTAAAAGAATAAATTATATTCATTCCCTTAACCTTCTTCAACCTGTGTATTTGCACCATAAACTTTTTTTTTTTTTTTTTGAGACAAAGTCTCACTCTTTTTGCCTGGGCTAGAGTGCCGTGGAGTCATCCTAGCTCACAGCAACCTCAAACTCCTGGGCTCAAGCGATCCTCCTGCCTCAGCCTCCCGAGTAGCTGGGACTACAGGCATGCGCCACCATGCCCGGCTAATTTTTTCTATA
>CAUYRB010011972.1:0-62847 GCA_963574695.1 Propithecus perrieri | reverse complement strand
GCCCATTATCCAAAGTGGGGCACCACAAGAGCAGAAGAACAGGATCCATTTGTACTCACCATCAAATTGGTATTAACTAATCAACACATAAATGCACATATAAGAATAACATCTATTGGATGTTGGGCAAGAGGGAGGGGGGTGGGGGAGGGGGGAGCAGGGAGGAGGGGATGGGTATTTGCATACACAGGGAGTGAAATGCTCACCACCCAAAGGATGGACATATTTGAAACACGGACTTGGGGTGGAGGGACCAAGGGCAACATACGTAACCTAAACATCTATATCCCCATAATATGCTGAAATAAAAAAAAAAAAAAGAGTCTTGCATGTTGTAGCATGAATCAATGGTTTTCTTCTATTTATTCTATTTCCTTTGCCAGTCGATTTCTTAGAAAAGAGAATTTAAATTCTAATCGTTTAGATTTAGTCTCATTTTCTCTAAATATAATTTTTCTGGTGTGCTCTAAATTTTAAAATGTGTAACATTTATTTTCTTTCAAATATATATGAAGAGAAGTTTCTTTGTCTCTATTTCACATTACATTGGCTATAGTTAGCGGAGTTCTAAGGGAAGTGAATAATTACTAGTTAAATTGACATTTAGTGACTGGTGTTTAGAAATAGAATGCAGGGACAATTATTTACTGATATTTCTCTCAGAAATGTTACGTTTATGTCCAAAGACTCTATAGAAATATGTGTGTAGTTAGAACAAATTTGGAAATATAATCACTTGTAGAAATAAAGAGAAACTATCTAGGGAAAGTCTTATGCTCAAGCACAATAGACAATCACCAATAATCAGAGACCATGTCCAAATCCTAATTCCAGTGGCTCTTCCCCATGTGACCTTGAATCTCAGATTCCTCATTTGTAAGATGGATGACAACACCTACATCACAGAGGTTATTTTATACTGTAAGCTGTAGATTTTAAAGTGATTAGCACAGTACTTGGCACCTAGTAATAAACATTAAGAACTGTTATGTGTCTATTAACCTAACCCCCAGAAAAAATTCCCTCCCTGAAATTTATGTTTCCAATCTGAATAACTAAACCTAGGTACTAATGTCCTGAGTAGAAGAGCAAATGTGTACTGACAAGGGAGGCAGAGGGTGGAGGGGACTGTGTTGGACGTCGTCCTCTGAAATATCATGACAGAAGGCGGCTCTTTAAACCATGGTTCACATGGAATTTTTCTATTCTATCTGACATTCCAAAAAGTGGGATCAGATGAGGGGCCCCCAAATATCCCTATGTTTGTATTTATAAATGGTTGATTTATTACATAGTAATGGGTATGTATATGTCAGTACATGGAAGATATGCATAAAAGACAAGTCCATTTACAGTCTCATTTTGACTTTCTTTTATTATTGACATTCCCAGTTGATTTTTCCTATGTTGTGATAATTTTGTAATACCTCTGTGACATCTCTCCTTTCAATCCATACAACCATAGAAACAATGACAGCAACAAAATAAACTAACATCTCTCTGTTTTTTAACCATTTAAATGCATTTCTACATTTATTTATTATTATCGTATTTGATATGTTGACACACATGTACACACACACAGACACATTCACACACCCAGTTTTGTGAGGTAAATACAGCTGATCTTGTTATTTTCATCTGACTTTTCTCCAGGCTGTTGTACTACCTGCTGAAATGCTTTCCTGTCACGACTCTCTTGTCCTTTCCATTCATCTTTTTTAATAGTGCTGAATAATTATCACCAGACATCCATTCGTCGATCTTCTTAGGAAGACTTTAATTATCTCTAACTGGTATTATAAATACCATGAATAATAAATAAATAAATAATCAAGAAAATCAATAAATGGAACTTGATCTCTATCTTTTCCTCTAGGAGAGGATATTCTTATAGATCAATGCCAAAATTAAGTGTGATAAGGACAATGATAAAAACATATAGAGGTCTTTATAGAAGGCAGAGAGGGACATCTAAGTCAGACTTGGCAGGCAGGGAAAGCTTCCTGAAGGAAGAAACGCACCATCTGAATTTTGATGGCTGAGAAGGAAGTCAATAGATGGTGAAAGAAGGCAGGACATTTTATTTTCAAGGAACGGCAGGTGTAAGAGCACAAAGGCATAAGACACATGGAGACTGTGGGTGGTTTGATTAACTGAAGAGTGGGATACTGGTGCCCTGGTGGCAAATAACACTGAAGAGGAAGTAAAACGTCAGATCATAACAGAATTTGTGGTAAATATCAAAATGTTAACTTAAAAACTTTAGAGGAAAAGTTGGATGAATGGATGAATTTCAAGCCTCTGAGTAAAGTGATCATAATTTTAGAAATATCACCCTGAAAATAATTTGGAGGGTGGATTGGACATGAGGTATGGGAGCAGGTGAGGCCAAGCAGCTAGATAGAAGGGGAGTGCAGTGTTGCAGGACACAGCAGTGAGTGCATTAATTTGAAGAGTATTTATGTGACAGCAATAAAATGAGGGGGGCTAGAAAGGCAGAGCTCAGAGGTATGGGGTGGAGGTGAGAACTGAAATCATGAATTAAGAAAACTTTGACATGTATGATGTGGGCTTGTGGGTAAATGGATGTCTCGTGAGTGCAAATGTGGTTGTAAAAGAAAGCAAGTGTAAGAAATAAATATAGCACATTTTATTTGGAATATTCTGTGTTTAACAGTAGACATTTGGTAGGCATTTGACTATATGTCAAGTATTGAACACAGGTGTGAGATAGAAAGTTGGCATTTATTATATTAAAATACACATGAAATATGGAGCAAAAAATGTGGATGAGTTTACTTAGGAAACTGATGTCGGAAGGACAGAGGACTACAGCTTAGAGTATATTTAAGGGACAAAGAAAAAGAAGGCCATGCAGGAGGCTGAGGATAAAGGCTGAGTGGTTTTGAAGAAAACAAGGAGAACAGTAGCATGAATACCAAGGAAGAAAGGGGGTTTCAGGAAGAAAGAGGTGCTCACATTTGCAAAATGCCAAAGAATTTTAGTTGGAAAGAATGAAATAATATTCATTGTGTTATCAATATTAAGTCACCAAAGGACTCACAAAGAACATTTTTATTGGTTGATGGCTGGTGTCATGGACTCAATTATGTCCCCCAACATTTGTGTGTTGAAGTTATAATCCCTGGTACCTCAAAATGTGACTGATTTGGAGATAGGACCTTAGTTAAGGGGTAAATAAATATGGTTAAATAGGAGGAACAAGTTCTAATATTCTAAAGCATAGTAAAGAAATTATAGTTAATAATAATTTATTATATATTTCAAAATAGCTATAAGAGAAGATTTGTAATGTTCCAAACACAAAGAAAAGATAAATGCTTGAGGTGATGGGTATCCCAATTGCCCTTATTTGATCATTACACATTGTATACAAGTCTCAAAATATCACATGTACCCCCACAATATGTACTACTATTACATATCGATGAAAAAACCCAAAACAAACCAAACAAAAAAGTTAAATTGTGGTCTTAGGGTGGGTCCTAATACAATCTGACTGGTGTCCTTATAGGAAGAGAAAATTTGGACACTCAGAGAGACACCATGGGCTTCTGTACATAAAGGAAAGATCATGTGCAGACACAGCGAGAGGTGGCCATCTGCAATCCAAGGAGAGCCTTCAGAAGAAAATAAACCTGCCGGGCGCGGTGCCTCACGCCTGTAATCCTAGCTCTCTGGGAGGCGGAGGCGGGCGGATTGTTTGAGCTCAGAAGTTCGAAACCAGCCTGAGCAAGAGCAAGACCTCGTCTCTACTAAAAATAGAAAGAAGTTAATCGGACAACTAAAAATATATAGAAAAAATTAGTCGGGCATGGTGGCGCATGCCTGTAGTCCCAGCTACTCGGGAAGCTGAGGCAGGAGGATTGCTTGAGCCCAGGAGAGTGAGGTTGCTGTGAGCTAGGCTGACACCACGGCACTCACTCTAGCCCGGGCAACAGAGTGAGACTCTGCCTCAAAAAAAAAAAAAAAGAAGAAAACAAACCTGCTGACACCTTAATCTCAGACTTCTAGCCTCCCAAACTGTGAGAAAATAAATTTCTGTCACCCAGTGTGCTATTTTGTTATGGCAGCCCTAGCAAGCTAATTCAGCTGGGAAGGAAAGCAATTTTACCAAAGGATGAGGACCAAATTGGACCAATGAATGTGAATAACTTCTTTTTTTTTCCATAATATTACAGGGGTACAAATGTTTTTGTTAGATGGATCACTTTTGTAATGCCTGAGTCACAGCTATAAGTGCATCCATCACCTGAATAGTGTTCATTGTACCCATTAGGTGGCTTTTCCCCCCAGTCTTTCTTCCCCTTGCCCCTGATTGATTTCCACTGAGTTTTACTTCCCTCTGTGCATCTGTGTACTCCTCCGTTAGTTCCAATTTAATAGAGAGTACGTGTGGTGTTTGTTTTTTCATTTTTGAGATACTTCACTCAAGGTAATGGTCGCCAGCTCCATCCACATTGTTGCAAAAGGCATTAATTCATATTTTTTATGGCTGAGTCGTACTCCATGGTATACATATGCCACATTTTGTTAATCCACTCATGAATCGATGGGCACTTAGGTCAATTCCACATCTTTTCAGTTGTGAATTGTGCTCTAATAAACATTCGAGTATGGGTGTCTTTTTGATAAAATGACTTCTTTTCCTTTGGGTGGATACCTAGTAGTGGGATTGCTGGATGGAATGATAGGTCTACTTTTAGTTCTTTGAGGAATCCCCATACTGTTTTCCACAGAGGTTGTACTAATTTGCAATCTGTGTATAACTCCTATAAACCTTAAAGTAAAAGGGAAGTATTTGTTAGGGTAGAGAGAAATTTGAAGTAGAGAAATGGCTTTAAGGTTGGTTGGTTGGTTGGTTTTGTTTTCTTTAAGATAGGAGACAGGCAAACATATTTATACACGAAGAGGAAAAAGTTAGTAGTGAAGAAGGGTATTTTTAATGGTCAAACCTTTTAAGGAAACTCAAGAAGAAAATAATCACTCATGCATTTATTTATTTTGGACCAACACATTAGTGAGTACCAACCAAATAGCACTATGAATCATTAAATGGATATAAAGATAAGTAATGTTAACATTAACCTTAAGAGTAAGGTTAAATTCTTTCCTCAAAGAGATCTTTTTACACTGGAGAAAAAAATATAGAAAGATATAATATACTAAGCAGTATATTCCTGAATATAAGAAGTACTAGGCTAGAACATACAGAAACATCTGGGAAAAATATCTACGCCAGCCAGATATAGTCTGGGAATGTTACTTGGAGTAGGCTATACTTGACCTGAATATTAAGGGACAATAGAAATTATTCAGGGAAAAGAAGGAAGGATAAAGTTACTAAGAAAATGACAAGGTAAGTTCAGTAGCCTTTGCAAAAGCAGGGAGGCAAAAAGATAGCCTAGAACAATATTGTTGAAGAGATAGACTCATTGTTTATGCTCATTGCTATTGTTTATTGCTATTATTTAAGGCCTTATTTTTTTGTTGTTGTTGAGAAAAGAGACATTTTAATAACCAGATAATTAATAGTAAGATTATTAAATTTAGGACCAACATATAGCTACCCACCCATGGTATAAGGATTGCTTGGAGATATGGATTATCTTTTATCATTCCATATTAATAAGAGACTGGATAATAGTTTTCCTCTGCCACTCTTGACAGCTAATAATAATTATTGTAATGATTTTTCTGGCCCCAGTCATGGGAGGGATACTGTGATTTCATGTATCTCTGTGCAACGTCATCAACTAAGTCACAATTTTGTGACTCAGGTGTTGTTACACTTCGCATATTCTCTTCCTTGCCCAAAGTTACTATAGCAGAGGTGGATTTTGATCCTAAGTTTTTCTAATTCAAAATCCTGTAATTTTTTCACTTACCTCAACTTGAAAGAAAAAAAGTAATGGTAGATGTTTTCTAGTGAGATTAGTGCTCTTTTTTTGACTCAGGTGACCTGTGAGAACGCTACAATACTCTACCCACAAAATGGTTTCAGCAGTCTCTCCCAGGGAGAGATCTCCCTGGCATCTGTGTATACTGCAGCCAGCATTTGTGTCCATGTGATGGTTCATGTCCATTTACAAGTGGACATGGTCCATCTACTTTCACCCAGATGCCCATCTTCAACTCTCTTTACAATTGCAATTACCTTACCTTTCTTTCCACATACTTAATTGTTCAGTGAACGCAGCCAATCCTGGTTCTGAAAATTGCCTTCTGGCTTCTCAGAGCTTCATTTCCTCTGGGTTCTTCAGTTCTGGGGGGAATATCACAGAGGCAAAGTGCCATTTTCATCATGACATATCAAGGATACCTACTACCAAAATGATTTGTTGATGTTAACCTTGATCACTTAGCTAAGGTTGTATTAGTCAGGTTTCTCTGTTGTAAAGTTGCTCTATTTTTCACCTCTTTCCACACTGCCATATTGTACACGTTGGAAGGAAGTCACTACTCACAGCCCACACTTAAGGAGTGGGAGCTATTCTGATTATTGGGAATTCTTCTACAGAGCAGATTTGCCTCGTTTCTACTATTTATTCATGTATCAATATCTGTATGAACTCAGATATTTATTTAATACTTTGGTATATAATCCAATACTGACTGTGTATTTTGTTTCCAAAATGTTTCCAGCTTTGGACACTTGGAGCTCTACCATTTAGTTCTTCTGTACCTTTGATAACCTGCATCAATGTGGATTTTCTTTTCTTCCTTTTTCAAATTTTTTTTGAGCACTTTCCTGGCACTCCAAGATATAGCTCCAGACACATCTTTATATATTAGCTCAATTTTTAAAAAACAATATTAAATAGTGTTCACTCTTTGATTCCATTTTGGGAGAATGAGTGGAATCTATAGGTGTATATAATAATATGGAATAATATCAAACAGTAACAGTGATTATGCTTTCTCTGGGTAATGGTGATATCAGTGATTTTCTTTTTCTTTTTGCATATTCATTTTTATTATGATATATACTCATATTTAAAAATCAATAATATTGGATGATCAGGAAAAAAATAATAAGCTGAAGGCAATAATAACTTCTTTATAAACCTGTCTCTTGGTTGTCAGGAGATGAAGGCAATTTTGAGGAGTGGAAAGTGCCCTCTACTGATTGACAGACCAAACCCTTTATAGATGAGGGGCAGCCTCCATTTAGAACACTTCCGCCCCCCACCCCTCCATTATCTGAGCACTGTCAGATCTGATACCTCAGGAGTTAAAAAGTATCTGGGCTTCTGCTAGAGAATGCATAGGCAGATTAAACTTAGCTACATATTTAAGGGGTCATCATGTGAACTTAAATATTACCTCCTACAAAATGCGAAGTCTGTGCTGTAGGTTGTGAACAGAAACGGATATGTGTGATAACAGGCCTAGAAAAATATTATACATGCTGACTTGCCAATATTGTACCTCTTGAGTCTGATCTAAAAAAAAATCTTTTTGGATGAGAATATTGTGTTCATGACCTCTCTGCTGAGAAGGTAACCATGTCTGCTACAGAGTTTAGATAAATGATGCTGAGACTGTTCGTTACAAAGGCCCAAGAAAAAGAGAGAAATTATTTTATGTAGTATTTCATTAAGTTTAAACCGCCTAGTGTGAAGTTTCAATGAAGGGCAAGATTTAATAAATGAGGTAGCCTAGATTCACGTCTTGAGTCAATAATTATTGAGCGCACGCTCTCCTTATGTGCTAGGAGCTGCTTTAAACCGTGTGCAATAGATTAGCAAATACTGCAGAGCTCTCTCCACCACAGGTGCTGGCACTCTTGAACAGAGACTGACAACAGACAACAAACATGTTAAATAAGTAAACAATGTGATCGGAGCAAAAAGAAAACAACGGTGGGGTAAGGGTGATTGGAAAGGGTAGAAGTGAGGGCGGAAACAAGTTGCTGTACTGAATAAAAGAATTGAAATAGGCCTCTTTAAGGCCTATTTAAGTTTGAGCAAACTATAAATAAATAAACCTTTTTAAAAAATTCTGATAGCCATCTTTTATATAAAAAATTTGCAGCTATTTCTAATTCCTCCTAGGATAAAATGCAAATCTTCAAGGAGGCCTCTTGTTGTTTCTCCAGCCTCTCTCTGTGTTTACTCTGTTTCAGTCATGTCGATTTTAGCTTTTTATTTGTTCATTTAATTATTTCCCTTAATGACCAAACTCCGAATCTAAACACCTTCTATTTCCTCTGCCTGGATTCTCTCTTGCTCACCATTAACTTCCCAATCACATCCCTACCCTTCAATTCCCAATTTAAATATCATGCCCTCAAAGAAGCTTTTTCTGATTACACCACAACTCCCTGAATTTCACCTTCTAATACCTAATGTTTGCTGTCTCCCACCTCCTGGCCCCCCTCCACTGCTGGACTGCAAGCTTTTGAGATCAGGGGCTCTGTCTTTATTGTCTTCTGACACCTGATATATTTAGTTCATAGCAGTTGCTTAATGGATATTTGCTTAAAATAAATGAATGGAGTTCTTTGCAGAGTTCCCCCACCTTCCCACCTGCCAATATGGGTAATTATCTGAACAATTAGGAGAAAACCCATGTAGCTATCCTTTCATAGTACAAAATTTTCCTTATGACTTCTTTGCCAGCAGCCAAGTTTGAATCCGGGAGGCAAGGAGTTAGATATGACAGAGGCAGAGACTCTCTACTCAGGAGGTGTGCCTTTTTCATTTTGGAAGCTGGTATTTGTGTATGTCCCATACCTTACATCATGCACAGTGATGGAATTATGGGAAAGTGAACTGGTGTAGTTTTAACGATAGTAGTGATTAGTTGGGCATCAGTCTCAAAGCAGAAAAGGGAAATGAGGGAGAAGAATGGGGAGAGACCCAGAACATCTGATCTTCTACACGGCCACCAGAGGTAGCTTTCCAAATCAGTTTGAGGAGCCAGAGAGCCCTTAAATGAAAGGGCAGGAACATTTAAAGTCAGTGCATTTAAAGTGACATGCTTCTTTAGGGCAGCAGATGTCAATGCTGACTACACATTGAATCAGTAGAGAAGTTTTCAGGAAATGCAGAAGGTATAGGTCACACCCCAAGACCAATTATATCAGAATCTCTAGGGCCAAGATCCAAGTATTGAAAGTTTTAAAAATTCCCCAGGTATTTCTAATGTACAGCCAAGTTTGAGGATCACTGATTTAAGCAAAAAAAACTTTATTAATATATGCAATGGGTGAATTACAAGGGCTGTCCGGAAAGTATACAGCCATTGTTAATATAACGAGACCAGTTACCGGCTAGATACTTTCCAGACAGTGTGTGTGTGTGTGTGTGTATATACACACACACACACACATTAGTTTAAATAAAATAAATGTAAATGAAATAAAATGTCAGATTCTTTCTAGTTTACCTGTCTAGTAAGATAAGATTTTTGATGAGGGTAGAGAAGGCACTAGTTGGAGAAAGTTCTAGAACTTTAGCTGGGTAATGAATAGCTGGGAAGGGTTAAGAGAAGTTCTAGGAAATTAGAAATCAAAAGCAGGAGGGGGAAGACTATGGATGGAATGTATACAGGAAAACTAGATGTTAAAAGTTGACAAAGTACATTTCAACATTCTGCAATTGCATCTAGATGTGTACTGAATCCCCAAAAGAATGGAGCTCTCAAAGGTCCGGTAGCTAGAGAAGAAATGACCATTCCCAAAGGGTCTGAGAGAGCAGGGAGTAAAAATCATGTGAAAATATGATATTTTCATATCATGAAAGGGAGAAGTAGTCATGGGGGCCACTATTATAAAGCTAGAAACAAGGATCTTCAATCTCTAATTAACAGGAGCGATACTGTGCCTGATATAGACAATAGAAATGGAAATTGGTAGCAGCACAATCATGCAAGATTGTGAAGCTTGTTTTGATAAATCCATGCCTGACTTAATTTTACATTCTTGAAAGATTTTCATCTTTCAAGTGTTATTTATTTGACTTCATCAACTGATTGACTTTCACCGAAATGTTACTCCTAATGCAGACTCTGACCAAAAATTATGTTCATATGGACGTAAGTCCAAAATGTTTAAAATTATTTCAGATTTAAAGCACTTAATATTTTTTCATATCAGTAATTATGATTACACAAAGAAATTTAAGAACATTCGGCATATGAGAAAAAAAGAGGGTAATGTATCTCTTATATAAAATAAATAAACTTGAATTTGAGATTCTGTAACCGTGGTACATACCTAGTTTTATTTTGGATGAACATGCTCCAGTTCTGCTGTGTTTGGCATTCTTGGAGAGGACCCCTGTGTAATGCTTAACCTTGAGCAAATACTCTGGTGGATAAAGCTGATTTGCTCCTCATGGCAGTTTAATTGAATTAGTTCTGACTTTGGCTCCAAGGCTGTAATTGAGGATGAGGCATGTTAAGAGCTTGCTGACATTTTCTGTTATCAAATGTTGTCCAAAAAAAGGAGTAATACATGTTAAGGTAAAAATTAAAATGACAACCTAGATTTACACAAGTTGGACTTTCTAGTTTGCCCAAAAGTATCTTTCTGCAGCAAAGGCTTTAAAGGAAATTTTTATGAAAGTGAGAAGCAGCCATGAGTGATAACTGATTTAGATCTCAAATGGGTGTTTCTTCTCCTTGTCCAACACTGGGTGTCTTTAACGCTGCAGGATCCACCAGCCATGCTGAAGGGGTTCATTTTCATAGTGAAAATATTAGAATGAACCTGCACTTAGAGACTTGAGGAGAATGGTTCTTTGAATTCTAGAGAAGAGTATTTTTGAGACCCTTTATTTTACTCAAATCTATGCCCATTTCTGAAATTATTTCTTTTTTTTTCTTTTTTTTATTTCAGCATATTATGGGGTACAGATGTTTAGGTTACATGTGTTGCCCTTGGTTCCCCCCCCCCCAAGTCCGTGTTTCAAATATGTCCATCCTTTGGGTAGTGCGCATTGCACTCCTTGTGTATACAAATAAGAGATGAAAATAAAGAGAAGGAAGAAAAGAGAACAGAAGAGTATGTTTATGTGTGTGTGTATATGTGTGTGTGTGTGTGTGTATGTGTGTGTGTGAGACACATGGGGAGGGGGTCAGACAGTGTAAGTATTGTAATTGGTGACATCCAAGAACAGTTGAAAGTTTGTGAGGGGTCATCATCCTCGATATGATGGAAAACAAGTATTTCATGTTATGGATTTTCTGCTAGACAGGACGCAACCATAGAATTCTACATCTCATACATCTCACCCTTTAAAAGTATATTCTTAAAGAAGATGTTATTGAAATTAATGTAAAAATGCCCAAAAGATTGGTACATATAAGAATCAATGTTTAGGAAATTCATGAGGATTTTATTCAGGTACTTCCACTTTGACCAAAAGACCACGAAGTCTTCTGATAATTGGTGGTTGGAAGAAGACTGGAGCATTGCACAAACTAAAGGCTATCATTAGAATTTAATCTTGTCCAATTCTATGTTGGGGACTAGTTTCCCCTTTTGGGTTTTATGTCTGAATTTTGTAAGATCAACTTCAGACTTGATGATTCACCAGAAGGATTCACAGGACTCAGACATTGTTATACTCATGGTTATGATTTATTGTAGTAAGAGGATACAGAATAAAATCAGTAAAGAGAAAAGATGTATGGACAGAGTCAGGAAGAAACCAGGTGCAATCTTCCACAAGACACCTCCCAGTAGATTGATAGGAGCCATATTTATTCCCCCAGCAATGATAGTGACAAGGTGTGTGAAGTGTTGCCAATCCAAGAAGCTCACCTAAGCCTTGTTGTCCAAGTTTTTACTGTTGTAGGTGTACAGCCCCACATCAATCTTCAAACTCCCAGAGAAAAAGATTTTCACTAAAAATCACGTGATAGCATAAACTATCTGATAAAACTGGTACAGCATGTTCCAAGGCCGTAGGCATGCAAAAACACTCTTATCAGATATAACAGTCCAAAAGCTCAGTGCTCATTTTCCAGGAGTCTGCCTAGGGTCAGTACTGAAAAGAGGCCTTACTTCACATGTGCACAGTTTGACCAAACAAGATCCAATCTATGATGCTACATAGATTTTGTGGATGTCAGAAATGTCTTAGATGGTATAGATATCCAAGAGTCGATGGTAGCAGTAGAAGCCTCCTATTGTTACTTATAGAATTTGGGAGAGTCCTAGAAAGGGAGATACTTCATTTTATGTTAAATTTTCAGAAAAGTACCAAAGAAAGTTGAAAGTCAAATATATTCTCATCACGGAAATGTTCTTCCCTTGTATTTTCAGAGGGCTTTTGGCTTCTATAATAAAAATGATACGTGGCATGTACGTACCAGGTGTATTTTCCAGCTGTACTCCCAGATTGAGACAGCCAGCCTCACATATCACATAACAAAATTATGAGGAAGATGAGATGGAAGCTGGACTTAGGGACACCAGGAACAAGATTCTTAAACATCATCAGATCTCTCTCTCCATCTCTCGTCTCTGCCTCTCATTTGCTGTCAATTTGACCTTCATCACCTGTGGCTTCAGATGATAATGATACTATTTACTTATCTTAATGCTTTCTGTGTCAATTTATCCAGATATTTTTAAATCCTTGTTAGTATCTATTTCAGGCAGCAAAGTTAACACCAGAATTCCACTCAAAAGAAACTATCTTTTACAACCAATTTAACTCCTGAAACTGGAATATTTCATTATTGGCAATACAAAGATTAAATATCAGTACAAATTAATTTGGATAAAACTATCTACCTATTAAAGCATTCAATGAAACTGTTTTCATGGGGAAGTGTTTCAAAGTATTCTTCCTGGAACAAACTGGCCCACTGAAACTGTATTTCCAAGAAAAATTGTATTATAATGCCCGGATGGTCACTGAGACAATAATTAAGCCTGGAAGACGAGAATTTATGTCCACCACAGTTGGGAATAAGGTTGGAGGGTGAGATGAGGAAAGAAAAGGGAAAAATAGTCAGAGATAAAGTTTGTGTATTATCGAGGTGATGTTGCCAGCAGATATAGAAGGTTAAAAGAAATGTAAGCATGGATGCTAGAGACCACTGCTATGGACTGTATTTTTGTGTCCTCCCAAAATTCATATATTGAAACCCTAATTTCCATTGTGATAGTATATGGAGATGGGGCCTTGGAAGGTAATTAGGTCATGAGAGTGGAGCCCTCATGATGGGATTGGTGCCCTTATAAGAAGAGACATGAAAGGGTTCTCTCTCTCTCTCTCTCTCTCCCCTCTCTATGATCCTCTCTCTCTCCACATGGGAATAAAGCAGGAAGGTAACCATCTGTGAACCAGGAGGAGAACCCTCACCAGAACCCAACCATGCTGGTACCCTGATCTCATAGGTTCTAGGCTATGAGAAATAAATGTTTGAGCCACCCAGTCTATGGTGATGTGTTATAGTAGCCCCAAGTGACCAAGGAAGCCATATCTGATTAGAGGAGCCCCCTGCTGTATTCTAAGGAAGTAGTTTCTTGTGGAAAAGGGTACCTCAGTAGCAAGATTTAGAAAATAGCATAAATATTTTTTCAAAGTGGTTACCTGGGCTGAGCTGGTAACTAGATCTACTGGTCCAATTCTGATTCAGATGGCATAGATATGGAGTCATCTTCCACATACATGACCCGCTCATTTATCTAGGGATTGAGCAGTTGACTAAAAGTTGTCCCTAACTTATTACCAGTTATCTATGATATATCTTGAGGTATTTACTCAATCCTGTATGGTCCTTCAAGGCCTCTGCTGCTTGCTCAATGTAGAGTCCCATCTCTCTACCACTGTCCCTGCCTCATCTCGTAACACCGCTTGCTGTCTCACTCAGCCTCCCCTGCAGGCCTGAGCTAGCATGTCCTCCTTACCTGCTGGGGTAGAAGCTGTAGCAAATCCAGTGCCCAATGCAAAGCTACCTGAACCCAGGGAGAATCTGGACTGCCCAGTTATTGCTGGGGAGGCAGAATAGGTGACATAATCTAGAAGTGTTGAGGATTTCAGATCACTGGGGTAAAATCTGGCCAATGAGAGTCAGGAGAAATTGAAAAGCCACAAAATTATTTCTTCACCTTTAGTCAACATCCCTCCTCAAAGGGTCATCTTGAGGAAAGTTTTCATTAGCCTCTTCACAGACACCCTGCATCACTCATTACTCAGCTGTGTTTCTTGTGGCAAGCTCAGTAACATGCCGCGTTGTATGTGATTTTTCTTCCCCTCCACCTTAATGACCTGATACCACACCCATTCCTAAAGTGCTAACGCATAAGCTTTGCTTTAGACTCTATTTTTCAGTGGTACTTTGACTCATCGCCCCTTCTACCCCAACACATACACAGAGGCCCTGCCGAGTAGTGTTTTTATTTCACTGATGTCAGCAGAAGCAGACATTTATGTCCAACTATGCTGATTCCTTCCTTTAGTCTATCTTGGAAGTAGCTAAGAATTTCTGTTCTGGAGCTTCTCTTTCAATGGAGGACACACATCAAGACACAGCTGTTCACCAGGAGCTATAATTCTGCAGGCCTGACAACTGGCACATTTTATCATATAACAAGAATTCTTGGGATGTGGAGTCCAAAAGGCTAGGAAAAGGCTTACACTGGTGTAATATGGAGTAACTATAAGCCTTTATGTTATTCTTTTCTGATGAGTGGAATCTGGAAATGGTACCTTTGTATGGCCTCTTGCCAAAGGTGGATGATGCCTTTTCACAAAGGCTTGGGACTATACAAGGGAGCCTGAGGATTTTCTGCTAAATTAATTATGAACATCTCAGATGAGAAGAATTAATAACATGTAGTGAGTTGAATAGTGTCCCCCAAGAATTCAAGTCCACGAGAACCTCATTGTGATCCTATTTGGAAAAATGATATTTTCAAAAGCAATTAGTTAAAGATCTTGAGATGAAATCATTCTGGACTTAGCACAGGCCCTAACTCCAAAGACTAGTGCCTTTATTAGAAGAGAAGATAGACAGAGGAATGAAGGTCATGTGAAGATAAAGGCAGAGATTGGACTTATGATCCCACAAACTGAGGAATGTTAGCAGCCTCCCAAAGCTGAGAGAGTCAAGGAGGTACTCTTTCCTTCAGGAAATAGTGTGGCCCTGCCTACACCTTGATTTTGGATTTCTGGCTTTCAGAACTTTGAGAGAATACATTTCTCTTCTTTTAAGTCACTCAGTTTCTGGCACTTTGTTATGGAAGATTAAAGAAACTAACACAGAACACAAGAGATTCTGAAGCAGCTGCAGAAAACGTCAATGGGCTAAGAGAACTAAGTAAGGAGCAAGAGCACACATGGGGAATGGACATAGACAACAAGAAGCTTGATGCCAAGTCATGTCTTTGCTTCATTCCACAGCTTTTACCTACTTATTAGAGCTAGTAGTAGTCCCTCCATCTGGGTTTGTTGTCGTATCTGCTCAAGTTACCCTCTAAGAGTAGAGCATTTCTTAATGTTAAATATACTAAATTGTGTAACATAGGTGAGGTGATACACTCTTCCATGGTCACATGCATGAGTCTTGAAACTAAAGTTTTAAATCTGATGTCTTAAATAACGATATTCCTATGAATGTATTAGATATCTATGTCAGTGTATTGCTCATAAACCAATTAAAAATAAACATATCATGGTTTTGGAAGTGTCATAATTGGGGTTTTTTGATGATTACTTTTGATAACTTGACATTGTTAGATATAAACAACTTTAAATTTCTCTCTTACATGATGAGCTAAAAAAAAAGTTTTACCATAATCTAAGGATTGAAGGATAACATTATCAATGCTAAATCTAGTAACAGACACAATTTCGTATCATTTCAGGATCACAGGTATGGAAAGCTTGAAACCAGTCCTTAAAAACTGAAACCACTTTTCTTGTCTTAATTTACCTGAATTTATAAGCGATGTACTAGCTCTAAAACCTCCTCTGAACTAGTTTTGATTCTCTTTATGATTTACTCGAACTCCTCTATAAGTCTGTAATCCCCAGTAAGAGAAAAATATAGAACAAATTTTTTGGTTGGAAATTCAACATTTTACTTTTGATTTACTTTATAGTCTTACCTCTCATATAGTTTAACTTTTCCCAACTGTGAATAATTATGCAGTTTCTCCCTAAAGTTTTTTGAGGTTTCTGGGTGTTACACTACAGATAAAATGAGTCATCATAAAAAAAATAATGGACTTGTTGGTGCTATTGAATGATCTCAGTTTCTTTTACTTGGATGTTTTATAGTAACTTCCCTAACTCCAAATGAAGAAGGCTTCGCATATCTAGAATATTTCACTGGGGAGTCAAATTGTCTCCTGGATATAAACATCAACAAACCAAAACAAGCTTACACAAGTGGAAAGGTTGACATTGTTTAAGAGTGAATGACAGAACCTCAAATGTGTGAATAATGTTTCATTCACAGCTGCTGTGGTTTCTGTCTATTTGACAAAACATGTAAGTCTAGCCATTACCTACCTACTCTAGTCTGAGCAATTTTTTTTTTTTTAATATCTGATGGCTCTCATCATGTAACTTCTCAAGGTGGTGTATTTTCCAGTTGATTTTACTCTCCACCCACAGTTACAAAAATGAGGAGGGCAATAGATATAAACTTGCATAACTTTGATTAAACATTTTCCTAAAGACTTTAATGTAGGCTTTTTGTAACAAAAGGTTTTAAAGTAAGCTTCTTTTGGTAACAGAATGCTGCTTATATCCTTTACAATGTTTATTATGAGTGCTCTGATGTTGCCTCAATGACCATTCTTGATAATGGTGCATTTTGAAATTGGTAATTTTCAGAATTAGATGTGCTATTATTTTTATATGGAAGTGGAACTTATTTGTAAATGGTCACCCTCACACAATTAAAGGGGCCATTCCGACCAATTTCCAACCATTTGAAATGATGACACACTTTGCAGAAGTCTATTGATCAAATATGTTGACATTACAGTTCTTACCTGACTTTAATGACAAATTCCAACTTTTGCAGAATGGATTTACATTGCTTAGGTAAATTCTTCTGATCAGAGCACAATGGTTTGAATCTCATTTTATGTTTTTCTGCAATTAGGCTATGCACATCTCTGGGAAAATGTACTGGTTTTTCCATATGGTGCATTAAAAAATCAATTTAAATAGTGTGTGTGTGTGTGTATGTGTGTGTGTGTGTGTTTGTGTGTGCTGTGTTTTCTAGGGATTAAGTATAAATGTATAGTGTTCTAACAACTGAAATAAATAAACGAGAGGTATTAACAGTAGACACAGGAGCACTAACAAAGTAGCTGTTTAGTAATGTGACAATATTTCTCTTTTCCTTGGAGAATGCTTTGTCTCCAAGTCATTCCTATCACATTTTCTTTCCAACTCTTCATTCTAGAGTCATGGGATTTCATCAGTCATGGATCATTATTTCAAAGATGAGATAATTCCTCACGAATGACTTCCAAAGTGGTTTTGCCTCAATGAATACTCTGTTGAATCATTAACATAAGGCTAAGCAATTTAAATTTTATGTCTCATGATTTCTGCACTGAGAAAGTCAAGGAGAAATTACCTATTGTCAAAAGGAATGTGATTTTGACTACAATAACATTCTTCTGAAGAAAAGAGAATAGAATAAATTTAGAAATTATATTTTAATAAAATAAGACTAAGATATAGAATATAAAGTAATGCTCTTTAGATAAGATTTTAGTGAGAATTTGTGTCTTCATTATATTTTTAAGAGAAAAATAAGATTCAATAACTAGCAATTGTAAATTTCTCTCTTAAATCACAGTTTCCTAAATATTTTATCTAAAAAATAATATCAAACTTATATAAACAATTTTATATCCAATAGGTAAACATAAAATTTAAACTTTTTACAGAAATCTGAAAGGTAATATAAAAATAGGTATCAGTACTAATTACATGAATAAAGTGGCTTTTCTCTTATTGCATTGAACATTTTAAAAGCCACAGTAAACATTTAAATTGTACTGAGTATAAAATCCACCCAATCAACAAATAATTCCTCAGTTCTCTACCTCAGATAACTCATGCCATAGGAGAGGCTCAGTAGTTTAAAGAAGTACAATGTATTAATAGAGGATGTGGGTTAGAGAAGAAAAAAACATGCTTTCTTGCACAGATGGAAAAGTGACAAGGATGTGTCTAGGTGGAGAAAGGAAGAATGGGAGGTTGAGACAAAAGAAAAAAATGTCCAGAGTCCTAGATCATGAAACAGACCATTCTGGGAAAGCCGTGAAGAGAGAGATGGAGCTAGAGATAGAGGTATAGGTACAGGTACAGGTACAGGTATGCAGTTGTATGAATGCATATGTGCATCTGTGTGTGTGTGTGTCTGTGTGTTTGTGTGTGTGTGTGTGTGTGTGCGTTCGATGGTTTCTTTACAGCATGATAGGGAGTTGAACACTAGCATTCAAGACACTGGGAGTTAGTGGTGAAAGTCTCTAAAAGGAAACTCACATCATGATGTAAATATAGTTTTAGGAAGGTAATTGTACAGCACATTCTTCCACAAAAGGCAGATTTTTTTTGCCCTCTTGAATTTATGTTTATTAAGTTCAAGCAATGCCATCACAAGAAGCAGAGTAAACTACTCCTCAAAGATAGATGTGAAATTTAGATTCCTAAGATATTTTAGTTGCTATGCTACTGGATAGAACTATGGTGACCAGAAAATTTATCATCCATCCTGGGATACTTGTGAGAGTAATAAAGCACACTAAAAACAGTTAAAATTATTTAATTTTTGTTGACAAGTAACTTGATTTTCTTTGTGGACTTATAACATAGTTTTATTTTCAAAACTGTTTTCAAAGAAAATCTTTCCAAAAAGTAAAGCATACACACACATACATTAAAGCAATATTTAAAAATAAAATAATACAAACAGAATAATTATCCTTGGTATATATTTACATTCTTAAGTATATTTGACTTAGATGTATCTGTCTACAAATACCAGGTCAATGGTATTCTTCTGAAGTATCTTTTTTCCAGTTTTGAGTTTTACTTCTAAGATTATACAAAATTGCCCACAATTGTCATCAAAGTCACAGTTAATGATTAAAATGACTTTTTCTCTGTAGACATTAACATTTTTTTATTTTTTTATTTCAGCATATTACAGGGGTACAAATATTTAGGTTACATATACTGCCTTTGCCCCACCCAGAACTTCAAGCATGTCCATCCCCCTGATGGTGTGTACCGCACCTATTAGGTTGTGTATATATCCATCCTCTCCTCCCCACTCCCACCTGCCTGACATAGGATGAATGTTACTACTATATGTGCACATCAAATTGGTATTAACAGACATTAACATTTTTAATTGAGAAAGCACTTTCTTGAAATTTTGATAGGTTGTGGATATTCTGAAGTGTACTATTTGTTTCACATTGAGATATTTTAATACCTCAGCCCAAATACTTTACTAGGTAGTGGTTTTCCTATCTTTAAGTGCTCTTCAACAAATATTTGAAAAGAAAAGATTCATTATATAAATTGTCTTTATTTATGTTGTTTTTATTAGATTCTGAAACATGATAGGGCTTCTATTTCATTCCTTAACATTTTCACCAATATTTTGTTGTTCAGTTACTCTGTGCATATATAAAATATTAGTAGATTTTGTATAAAATTTATAAATGTTGGCCATGCCAAAAAGAAAGGAGTTGAACTTCAATTTTAATTACTGTAATGTAACAACTTATTAGGATACAATTATAACCAAATTCAACGTAAGTACATTTCTACTCCACGTGTCTTTAGTAGATGTTAAGAAATGAAAGGACTTCTCAATGCCACTCTATGACAGTGAAAAAATATAGATACATTCAATTAAAACTAAGATGTCCCACAGGTTTAGCTTTTCTGAAGTGCAGTAAAAGAACAAATTCCATCAAGTTAAAAAATATAATTTTCAGTTTCCTTTCTCAATGTACTTTGAACTCTCATCATTTACTTCATTTAATTTTTCCCTCATGATTTTAAGGGTGAAATTCAATGTCTTCTTGCTTGCCAGATTTTTTAAAATAATTTCAATTTACTAGTAGATGAAGTATTTTAGTTCTCCATTTGTTGAATGTTTTGATTAAATATTTCCAAATAATTTGGAACACCATATAGTCAAAATTGAGAAGACTTGTTTATAAAAATATGCAAATGATTTTAGTTAATATTCCAAATATAATAATTCAGTGATGGATAGAAAGTGCTTACTGCAATATTAAAGTATTCTTTCTTTCAACATCAGCCTTTTCACAAAAGTTTTATAGTTCAGTTATGTTGAATATATATAAAATATTTATGAATTTTGTGTAAAATTTATAAATTTTGACCATGCTCCCAAAAGTTCAATTTCAGTTTTAATTAGCACAATTTCACAACTTACTATGATATGTTATGAATTATATTCCCATCATAGCAAAATTCAAGTACATACTACTCTTAATTTAATGAGAATATTGTTTTTACCATGACACTGTTTTCGAGAGATCTATTTACGTTATCTTCAACATTAAAATTATATTCAATATTAAACTTTGAAACAAAGTTTACAATAACATTAACATTATACATTTCACCTTAAATAGAATGAATTTTCAAAATTGTACTTTGATTTCATGATTTTTTAAAACGATATACCATTACTGGAATTTACTTCTATGGTTCTCTCTCTATTTGAAGAAAATATTACTGATATAAAACTAGAGCCACGACAGTCTTTCAGTGTTAAAGGCATCAACCATTAGGGTTTGTGTTTTCACAATTTTTCTTATAATTCATACAAAAGGAAACTTGAGGTTGAAAATGAGCCAAAGTAATTTACGATGATCGTCATTTAATCCAAGTGAAAAATCTATGCTTTAAAGAATGATAAGGAAACACACCTACAGCTGCACGTTTTAAATTGCCATATTGGACATAAACTTCCTAACATGACTTGTAACCTTTTACACTAGTTGCTGATGATTCTTCCTCAGACCTGTGTCTTTTAATTTTCATTCGGCCTGTGGAATTACTGTGGCTCACACAGTGGATGTCAAAGTCTACAGCGTTTATTTAAAATCAGTGGTTATAATCAACTTTCTTGAGAAACGGAGATCTGGCCTTTAACTTTTTATTAAACATTGTTCGATATTTAATGCCCTTCATTGTTTACCTCTTTGCTGCCTCATGGGTTTACTAAAATCGAGCAAGTGCATTACCAAACAAAAAAATAAATACTTCCCACCAATTCCCATGAGGAGAACTGAAGTGGCAACAATTAATAGTTGGCATGTATGAAGTGGTCTCATGAAGAAGGAAACAGAGCCCCTCTGATGAACCATTAGCTCAAAAACTGTAAAAAGTCTCAGTCTCAGATTTGACCCTAGTTTCAAGTTAATATATTAGCCTACCACAGATTCACATGCATGTACTGAGAGAAGACACCAGATTCCTGGGCCAGAGACACAGATGGATTATTCCTCACAGCAGAAGCTACAGCCAGAGTAGTACCTTGCTTCAGTTCCTTACCCCCACACAAATCACAACTCAGAGCTGTATGTTCACCTGTGTATGCAGGGGGTTGCACCAAGTATTTAGGATAATTTGATCTTTTATCAGAGCAGCTGGTGACTTGTCAACCTCTTCCTCCAGAGAGACATTACTTGTTATCCTGGAAAGTAAGCAAATCTCTTTCAGGGAAGAGGGTGAAGGCACCTCTAGGTCTATTGCCCTAGAATATAAGCAAATCTCCTCCAGGAATAGAAGGGGATAACTTAACATCCTGAAATATCTCCAAGGAAAGAGATGTTCTCATTTTCTACGTATTATTCAATCATCCTTGAACAAAGTTTGCCAGTACCTTTTGCTTAGAAGATCTAATGTGAAAAACCTGTGCAGAATTATCTTCCAAAATGGGTACATAACCCCTGTCCAAGAGGCACACCCTTGATTGATCATAGTTTTAGTGGACCAGCCCAGTGGCTTATCAGAACAAAAATTTAAGCACTGCTTTGGGTATGGAGATGTTTTCCACTTTTCTGATTGGTCCGTCTCATGGAGAGTACTCTAATAGTGAAACATCCCTGTTTTTTTACAATCCCTCATTCCCTTATGTCCAGACAGGGTTGCTTGAAAGTTTGTGATGAGGATTAGCATGCTCTGCTCTGTTCCTCATCTGCTTTCTGTTTTGAGCACCAGTTCGTCCACAGACTGCATAGTTACCAGCTGTTCAAGGCCATAGGATAAACACCATATTGTATCTAGGTGGTTGCAGTAGGTGGAAGCTTAATCCAATCCAGTGCTGCCTGGGACCAAGTGGGTAAGTCTGTCTGATTCCAGATTCTTTCAAGAAATTTGGTAGTGAAGGAAAGAAATGGGGAAGAAACGATTGCAATATGAAGTAGAGGTTAGATTAATGCAAGATCTATTTACTAGATTTTAATTTTTCAGTTGGAAGCATTTTGAACATGTTTATTGTTTAAAGAAGTGAGCCCTTGCGAGGGGGGAAAGATTAAAAATATACAGATAGTATAAGTTAGGTATAGAGTAAATTTGCATAAGACAAAAGGATAAATGTTGCCGGGTGAATCTCCTGTTCTACAGGAGTAAGTATAGGTGCTGCTGAGATAACTACAGAAGTAGAACAGAAATGGAGGGAGATTGTGGGTTATGACGTCTGTTTTCACCTTGGAATACAAAAACAAAATCATCTCCTACGACATAATAACTACGAAAATATAGCTGAGAAATATAAGAAAGTAGTAAAAATTTTGACACAGTGGCCAGAGGTTTCACCTTAGAACACTGAACTTTTCTACTGCTATCATTACTTGTAAAGAATAACCTTTATTATTCCCTGTACAATTCGGTTTCTATATATTCCACATATTTTTTTCTTCCTGTATAATTTGAGCCTTTAGTTATGTCATCAAAATTACTCACTGGAGCATGTAAATTATTGAGAAGATAAAAAATCTAGTTGATAAGTTACATCTACTTTAATAATATATTATATATATACACACATACACATATATGCATACATATGTATATACATATATATATATATTTGTAGAAACCTTAAGGTCCTACACATATTTTTAATGAAATGGAACTAAATATTTCTGGTATGAGTCACACAGTATTCCTCTAATATTAGTAAAAGTTTACAACATCCTTTAGAGGAACTATGACCTATTACCCGGTTGAACACACCATTCTTCGTTTATAGAGAAAGTGTTGTATCTGAGAGTTTCACCTCCTGATTCACACTGCTTGAGTTGTAAATGGTATTTTACTTAGCAGTGTTGATTGTGAGTCATCTATATCAAAGAACTCTTAGTCATAATGTGTCTTTCACATTCGTATATCATATAAAAATTCGAGGTGGAGTTAGGGTGCATCCCATGAGTATGCTTCTCCTCTTTTAAGTACATGATTGTAAGCCACTCATCAGTGAAACTCTAAGACTGTGACACATCTTTAATGATACATATTCATAGAAGGACATCATGGAACCTTTGAGACAGTAAAGGTTTCAATGAAGTCAATTCTATGGGATTTTTCTTTTCCTAGTATTTGGCTTTGATAGTTCACATATCTGTTAAAACATAACTTAAATACTATATATACTTACACATACATATGTAAATATATACAAACTGTAAAAATTAAAACATATGTTTAAACCATATAAATGTATTTAAGTTTGAAATTCTTAAAACTTCAATACCAAATTATTTTTAAACATTCTATAAATTATATCTGTTTATATGTATGTATGATTATATGTGTGTGTGTATATATAAACTATTTGCTTTAAATTTTCTTTAAAAAAGCTCTAGAAGTGTTTTTATATAAGAGCATAAAGAATTTTATTATTTCATGTTTTAAAATCATTGCAAATGAATCGCATCTGTAGCTTTGCTGGATTTGACTAAATTAAAGATTTCAATACCTTTTTTATGTATGAATCTATAAAGGCTAATTATACTTGACCATATTGAATACGTTTGCTGTTCCATTTTGAATATGTTTGATTTTAATTCATTTATCATTAGTGATGTTTTAGTGGACCTTTTTTTTTGAGACAGAGTCTCACTGTGTTGCCTGGGCTAGAGTGCCGTGGCGTCATCCTAGCTCACAGCAACCTCACACTCCTGGGCTCAAGCAATCCTTCTGCCTCAGCCTCCCGAGTAGCTGGGACTACAGGCATGCACCACCATGCCCGGCTAATTTTTTTTTCTATGTATTTTTAGTTGTCCAGTTAATTTCTTTCTAGTTTTAGTAGAGACGGGGTCTCACTCTTGCTCAGGCTGGTCTCGAACTCCTGAGCTCAAACAATCCGCCCGCCTCGGCCTCCCAAAGAGCTAGGATTAGTGGACCTATGTTATTTGGACTACTTAGCATCCATTCTTCCTTTGGGTAGTAACATTCTGATTGACGTAAGGCCTCATAATTTGGTAGAAGTGAAGTGATTGCTGCCAAGTGGTAGAAGTGATTGCTACTCAGGTCTTGGAGTGGGCTAGGTACTCAGACCAGGACAATCAAAGGATTCCATCTCCCTTACCAAAGGCAATTCAGAGCCAATGAGAGGGGATCATGAGGCTACCAAATATAGACATACACCGAAGTTCACACTTGTGGTACTTAGCTTCTGGTGAATAGTTCAGCTAAGCTAAAGTTTCTTTTTATTGTTGACATTTCCTTCTTTCTTTTGTGAATGCATATTCCTCAACCTAATTTTAATTGGGATGTTCATATCTTATGTATGTTATTGATAAAGTGTCTCCATTTCCTGAGCCTCATGTTTCTATTTCTATATGAAGGGACGTTAGTTGAAATGATATTCCTGGCTTCTGTCTCTAATTGTCACTTATTTTTCTTTCTGGGAGACAATATGACTTACCTGATTAGCACGTTTGAGGGAGAAAACTGAGCATACTGGGACCAGCTCCTTTACTTCCTTCTTTTCATTTCCTGTCTATCAGCAGGACATCAATTCTCATTTGATCTTTCGGTTTGACTTAAGCTTAGTGAGGAGATCTCTGTTCCTGTGACAAAGACTCCATCTGTCTCTATCAAAGCTGCCTTGGTTTGCCTGTGACTAGAGCAGGAACTGCATAACATAATGCGAAGCTTAAATATTTAGTCCATTATTTAAGTTGCATGTACAATCCAGTTTCTACCAATAATAAAGCATTTATTTTGTACTACGTCATCTGACATCTGTTATTTCACGGATTCATTTGGGGAAGGGATGAAAGAGATAGTATTAACTTACCTCTGTTGAATCCTCCATGGTCTGTCTACCTCCTCAATATGCCGTAACTTGGAACTGTTCTATTACAGTCTGTTTGTAACACACCTCCCCTCACTTTGTGACTTTTTTCTCCACAAATAAGAAGCCCTCTTCATTATAGGTTTTTGGTTATTATTACCACTGTAAGGAATTCTTAACTATCCTTATAATACCTGGTTAGATACTTTTCCTATTTGTCATTATAATACTCAGATATAGAATATAGTACTATATTTAAGAATTTGTCCCACAAAATTTTCATTTACTCTTTACTTATCTATGTCTAATATCAGATCTAGAGCTTTTTGTTGGTATCGACTGTTCTTATTGATGATTCTAATGCCCACAACTAATTATATGAATAAACAGAGAACAATTACATGGAAATGCGTTTTTAAAAGATCGATTGAAATGATGGGTTGGTAAATAAATAGTTGAATATACTTGGGTCAACAAAGTATTTTTTCATACATGATCATTTTGCATCTTTATAATAGCTCTGTTCAAAGAGCAAAATGTGTGACATCTCCTTTTTAAACATGAAGGTATTAAGTTGTGTAATTTGAAAACATAAGATGACATATTTTAATAATAGTTTTATTATAGACGTACTTCAGTTAGCTTTTGTTGCATTAAAAAACTCCTAAATTTAGTGGTTAAAACACATACACACACACACACACATTTATGGGTTGATGATTGTATAAGTCTACAATTAGGTCAGGGCTCATCTGGGGTGGCTCATCTCTGCTTCAAGTGGGATCACTCATATATTTGTGGTTAGGGGGCAGACTGATGGGGGTATGGTTGTTCTAAAATGGACTCACATCTCTGAAAGTTGCCTTGAGCTGTCAGTAATGCCACTTCCTTTCGCTTTCAAGGTGAGCTTGGACTGGTAATTGGTAACTGAAAGTGTGAGAATATTATCTATAAAGCTTTTTGAAGCTTATTTTTAAAATCCTACAACGTCATTTCTGCCATATACTATTAGTCAAAAGGTCTCACCAAATTCAAGAGAGTGGAGAAACAAACCTTATTTTATTTATTTTTTTTTTTTTTG
This sequence comes from Propithecus perrieri, assembly GCA_963574695.1. NCBI lineage: Eukaryota > Metazoa > Chordata > Mammalia > Primates > Indriidae > Propithecus > Propithecus perrieri. The sequence continues at coordinate 36,449 of CAUYRB010011972.1, read as the reverse complement.
AGACAGAGTCTTGCTTTGTTGCCCGGGCTAGAGTGAGTGCTGTGGCGTCAGCCTAGCTCACAGCAACCTCAAACTCCTGGGCTCAAGCAATTCTCCTGCCTCAGCCTCCAGAGTAGCTGGGACTACAGGCGCAAGCTACCATGCCCGGCTAATTTTTTTTTTTGGTTTGTTTCTATTTTTAGTTGACTGGCTAATTTCTTTGCTATTTTTAGTAGAGACAGGGTCTCACTCTTGCTTAGGCTGGTCTCGAATTCCTGATCTCAAGGAATCCTCCCACCTCCACCTCCCAGAGTGCTAGGATTATAGGCATGAGCCACCGTGCCAGGCCCAGACCCTATTTTTTGATAGGAGGAAGAGCAAAGCCACATTGTTAAGGGGTGCGCATTCAGAGATAAAACATTTTGTGTCCACTTTTGCAATTACCATAAAATATTCATTTAAGATTATAAGGGTAAAGTAGACTAATATTTATTGACTGCCTACCATATTTCAGGTATTTTACACATTAGTTCTTTTCTTAATTGCCATAGAAACTATGTGGTGTGTATTTTACTGTTAATTATATCAAAAATAGTTAATTAACATGTCCCAATGTTTCATAGCCAATAACTGACCGAACCAGCCTTTAAAAACTAAAGTCTCTTTTCAGAGACTATGTCATGCTATAAAAGGTAAAATATAAGTAAAATGAATAAACAATGTATCAGAGCTAGATGGGTTGTGCAGGAAGCATGAAAATAGTTTACCTAGGATAATATTTTTATTGTTTATCTATTGGTGTGTTACAAACCACCGCAAAACTGAATGCTTAAAACCACTATTTAGCTCACAAATGTGTGTATCTGCAATTCGGGCTGGGCTCAACTGTGCAGTTTTTATGCTGTTCTTGACTGGGCTCACTTATATGTCTGCAGAGAGCTGACGTTCAGCTAAGTGCTTTGCCTCTGGTGATTGATTAACTATTCTCTGAGGTCTGGGAAAATGGCAGAAAAATGCTATTAGTAGAGCCCGGTAAAGCTGAGGAAAAAAAGAAAAAAAAGAAAAAACAACCATAGGAGGGTTAGAATATATGGTACAAAAACACCTGGCAAAATTATCTTGTGAACTTTGCCAAAGTGATTTCTAGGTAAAGTGTTGACAGTATCGTTTGGCTTATTTTGTTTCCTTTAATAAGATATGAAGCAAGAGAGATGAGCCGAAGGGATTATTTATTTCATAATAAGAATTTAGAGGAAATATACAAGGATTAGGACAGGTTGGATTGAAAGACAAAATTTTTCCCAGCCCTAGGCTCAAAAGTGAGTAAAATTTCTCAGAATTAAATGTAGGCTGTGGCCAAAGATCATTCACATATAATTGTGAGACTCTTTAAAGGACTGGAAAGATTTCAAAGGTGACAGACTATCTCAGCTAGCAAAATACATTCCAAGAATCTCAAAGCCTGGTCCCACGGTAGCCCAACACTTGTCCAAAGTAGAGAGTAGCTTTTTTAGAAAACAAATATAGATATAACTTTATTTTTTTCTAATGGGATAGAGTATAATCCAGTGCTTAGAAAGCCTACAAAATATTTAGGGAAATTTTCTAGAAAATTGCTACCAGTTTGGATTAAGGGGCTGAAAGTCCTCAAATTGAAAATACATCTCTGGGCCACTAAATTTCTTTGAAAAGGAAACAGGATGAGAAAACTCTTCAGCTGCCAACCCAGGTTGTTTCTTGTGGGAAAGGAAAACAGCTCAGAGGGCAGAGCTCAAAATCTAGAGGGTTTAGCTAGATCTATGAAATTCCATGAACTAGGGAACTACTTCTATGAAGCTCTAGGAAACAATGGAGTGAGGAATTGCTCCTAGGAAACAGAACCAGAACTTGATCAGGAAACATTCTCTGTCCCCAAATTCTTTCCTTACAAATGTGATATATTAATAGCAAGTTTATTTCTCCAGGCCAGTAATAGGGTTGGCCACAAGGCTTGCTATGGATGGTGGGACATTATCAAATGTGATGCAAGTAGTCACAGTGTACTTGCATGTCATATTTTACCCTCTTATTGCTTAGAAACTCATCTACTATGCAAAGAAGGCCGGGCTAGCCTACCGGATGATGAGAAATTTATGGCACAACTACCCTAGTTATGACAGCCAAGTGACACTGTACTGACTATCTGCTACCTAAACACCAATAAATGAGTCTAATTGAGATAAACAGACCCTGGAAGAGATCAGAAGAACTGCTACAGTAGAGTTTTCATTTAAATGCATAACTTTAGTTTAAAGCCAATAATTCTGGGATGGTTTGTTATATATCAAAATCCAAATTATAGACCACATAACTGTCAGTGTTGCTGATGTTATCTATATTTTACACAAATTCTTCAAAACGTAATGAGATTAAGTTTAAAAGCTGTGTTTATTTACTGGCTATATTTATTCATTTGTTATAAATATTTAATAAGTATTTATTTCCCATGCAGAGGGATGCTTGTAAGCAAAATAGAAACCCTTGGAATGTAAAGAGAATAAATTCACCAACCTGTGTGCTTCAATAGTCAACATATAAATCTGGAAATTCTCTCCCCAGATTTTGGTGATCTCAGCTTTTTCGAGCTTTTGCTGTGCATAGTAACATGACATCTAGAACTTTCATAACCAACTCCAATTCCTAACTCATAGCTCCCATGTCATTTCTTTTTCTTTTTTTCTTTTTGTCTGCATATATTCCCAAAAGCTTGTGAATTTCTTGAATGGTTCATTTTCAATGTACTGCTTGGAGCCAGGAGATGAAACATAGCTATTGGTTTTGGATAATTATTCCCGAAAAAGTTGGACTAGTTATCTGGCTTTCATGGAACTCTCAGGCACTAGAAACTCTCTGGGCATGGGTTACTACTACCTCATTTTATGTTTCTGAAGCTCTTAGCCAATCAGTTAGCCACCTCTGAGTTAAAACTGTGTCAAATCCTCTTTTGGTTATTTCCACTGGAAACCAGGCCATGCTAGAGATATTTGGGTCCAGCCATATCTGGCATCTGTCAATTGACTACATGAGCAGAGGAGGTTCAGCTTTGGTGAACTGGGCTGTTGAGCACCACAGTGACACCTTGGCCATGAAGCAGAACAGTTAAGGCACATGGCAGTGGGGGGTCCCTCTAGTGGCAGATGCAAACTGTCAAATTTTAGATTGAGAGATGAGGAGATCCACAGGGAAGGGAGACCCTAGCTATGATGGCAAAACCGGTCCCAAAAGTTTGACTGGAATATAGAGGCAATGACCAAATTTTTCTGCTGAGGCTTCTACCACCGAGGATAAGGAGCCTCTTCAATAGGAATAGTTAAAGTAATGAATCCGTCAGAATTAAAACTTCAGGAATTATTACTCTTTAAGAGTTTTTTAAAGAAGTTTAAGGAAGAGGCTAATCAAAGATCATTCTAATACCAATGGAGATTAATCCCAATTCATAACTTGAATTGCAGCCTGAAATCTGGCCAAGGTACATCAGCACAGCTCCCCTTACGATTGTACCCTCAACTTCAAAAGATTCTCAAATATCATAAATGTTTTAACATACAAAAAAGTTCTTACATATTAGAAAGCAGAATTACTTCTATGTTTTTAAAGGGAATAATGTTGTTTGGATGTATCTGTTCTTAGAAATTCTGAAGTTATCCTTTAAACTATAGGTAGAGGCAATATCAAAAAAATTAGGATTGAGAAGTGAGATGAAATAATTAGGCTTAGATGGGATAATCTGTCTTTCTCAATATGGGTTAAAAAAACTAGTTACAAGAAATACAAGGTTAAACACATTTCCTCATTTATCTTTAAAATTATATTCTCAAAGTTAGCAAGGAAAGGGTACAGCGATTTGTGATAAAATCATCAGATTATCAGAAAGATTTATTTTTAAAGATTGTACCATTCATGGCAGCATGTTGTCATGCATTCCTTTTACTAAGATCAACATATTGCACAGTATGTTTTCATTTCAACTTTGATAAAACAAAAAAGTAAATTACTCCACAATATTTTTTCCATATTAAAGGTGACTACCTGCTTCCATTTAAGGTAAAATATCATTCACTGTTTTGCTACATGCATGCTCTTTTGCATTCAAATTTACTGCAATGAGACATGTGAACAGGAGCATGAGTTATTCAAAAGAAAGCCATGTGAAACCACGCTATATTGAGGGTTCCGTGAGTCAGTTTCTTTTTGAAGTTGGCTGTAGACTTTTTTGTGGTTTGGTTTCCATTCAGTAAATATTCCCAGTGTTTATATAATGCCAAACAAAAGAAAACATGCTGTCGATGTTTGCTAGAGACATTAAAAATTTAGGATGAATCCTTCAGTCCAGATGGAACATTAAAAAAGAAAGATTCCTCTTGAAACAAAAGTGTATGTTTGAAGTATATGAAATATATAAATAAGTAGTTGCACAATATGTTCATCCAATAGAAGCTTTCTTTCGTGTTAAGGGTATTTAGAAAATTGAAAGAAAAACTCTGTAAAGAACAAATATTTCCCCTCATAATAAGGAATGATGTTTAATTATCTATGAAATTTGGAATTAATAAAAATATATGCATTCTCTTTTACAACCATAACCGTAATGGATGCTATGTCGCCACTTTACTTTTGGAAACTACTTTTACAGTCATCATGGGTTTTGGGGATTTTCAGAAGTCATAATGTTTCTCTGGTATTTGGTAATTCTCAAAAATAAAAATACCGATATTAAGAAATATTAACTGACGTGTAGTAGATTCCTGGATATGCGATGGTCCACAAAACGTGGAACGTTTGCTGTCGCGCCGCATGCCACATCCTGTCAGAGCCAGAGCCATGCTCAAAATCACTGACATGTGGTTGGAAGCCTTTCCAGACAACAGAACATGTGACCCTTGAAACTGAACCAACGAGTTGCTGGACTACTCTTTGGTCACCGTCACACTGAAAGAACATTTAGTGTGTGGCAAGGAAGAATACATTAATTTTAAGTGGTTGGAACATAAGGTTACAAAGAAAAGTGTTTAGTGGCAATGTTTAGTAAAAATTTCCCTTTTCAAAAACAAGTTTCCAATTTCATAATTTCAAAAGGGCATTTAATGAGCGTTTTCCTTTTATCCTTGCCATAATTCTCTTCTTTAGTGGCAATATTTCTAATTTCTCATATATTCTTTCAGAATATGTCTATTGCTGTACAAGTAAAGTTAAATATATACTCTTAGTTTCTCCATTTTATTACACAAATTGCAGCATATATATAGTTTTTGAAACCTTCACTTTTTTCTTTTATTCTGTAATCAATATATCTTAAATATCCTTCTACTTTAATGCCTGAAGATTTTTTCCTGATAAATCAGTTTTATTTAACCTTATTTAAAAATAATCTTATGTAATTATTCACTTATTCATTTACTAAGATGGTATTTCATGTGTGATATTAATTTATTTAAACAGTTTTTTTTGATGGATAATTGCTGTCCAAACCTTGTCTAAGAAAAAAAAGCCACAATAGATAACCATTATATTCCCTATTGTACACATTTGTGAGTAAACACTTGTAAGATAAATTCCTAAAACTGACATTGCCTTTTCTAAGGACGTGTGTGTCTTTGATTTCAGTAGCTATCACCAAGTTGCTCTCTAGTTGCTTATACCAAATAACCCTATTGTTAGTTACGCAAGTTCTTCTTTCCCACACTCTGATTAACTCTGTGTGTTATCAATCTTTCTGATCTTTGCTAATATAAAAGGGCAAAGACAGGTAGTATTAGTTTTTCTTACCTTTATTGCAATTAATATGGTTGATGCTAAGCCTATTTAAAATGACTTAGAACCTGAGGTGAGCTTTGAGGAGACAAAAATTAAAAGAAGGAAGAGAGGAAGGAAGAGAGGAGGGAAGGTAGGGGAGAGGGAGGGAGGAAGGAAGCAAAGAAAGAAAGAGAGAGGGAAAGAGAAGGAGAAGAGGAAGGAGAAAGGAGGAGGAAGGAAGACCAGGAAGGAGGTAGGAGGAAATATGGAAGAAAGACAGCAAGAGTAGGGAAAGAAAGAGAGAAAAAGGCAAAGAAAGAGAGAAACAGAGAAAGAAAGAGAGAGGCGGAGAAGAAAGGGAAGAAAGAAAGTAGAAGGGAAAGAAAGGGGAAAGAAATTTTAAACAAGAGAAAAAAAGGTGGGGGGAAGGAAAGCAGTGAGGTGGAATGCATTCCAGGTGGGTGTGAAAGCATGAGAGGACCCAGGTGAAGCAGTGGATTCACGTGTGCAAGGGGCAGTGTGTGAGTAGATCAGCAGCAGATAATAGAGTTTAGATCCGATGCCTTGGATCATCACCACTGAAGTTTTCTCAGCAAAAACACTCAAGGATGAGATCTGTAAGTCAGAACAATTGGCAAAACAAGATGTATGTAGTGAAGGGGATCCAGAAGCAGAGAGGTGGGTCAGATGCCATTTGCAATCATCTTGACTTCAGGGACTATGGGTGGTGAGAGCTAAAAAAGCAAACAGTGGATGCTACAATTTGAAGATTGTATATAGGAGGTGAATGAATAAATGATGACTTCAAGATTTTCAGTCATGTTATTTTGGCTCTGCTAGAAAGCAACGTTTCTGTTTTCGTGAAAATAAAGGGTAACAGATGACACAATTGGCCAAAGGATGTTTCTCCTCTCTGTCAATATAATTTACAGAGCGAACTATTTCAAATAATAATTTATGATCTAACATATTTAATCTAACTAGCCAAGGGAATGATTGAAATGATTAAATATATTCAGTAATAGACAAAGGGAAATCCTTTCCATGCCCACAATCTCTATCAGTAACTTCCTCCCCAAATTACTAAAACTACATCTACCATCTACGTGGAGCATCTGAAGTCACTGCATATGTACAGCTCCAAGATAACCTGGCCAACACTTCCTGTAACCAAATCACCAACTCCGAGTCTCTGACAAAGCTAGCATTGACCTGACTCTCTTGAGAGATAGGATTTGCATCATTTTACCTAACTTCTGTTTATATGGACAATTTATATGTAAGATCTATGAGGGTAGGAATGTTTCCTCCCTCTCTTGTGCATCACTGATTTCTCAACACCTAAAACAGTGCTGGGTACATCAGAGACACACTTTAAATATCTCAACATTGAAATATCTGTTAAATGGATCTCTGCATGTTGGAAGTCTAACTGCCCAGTAAAACTAAGGTGAGTCTGGTCTTCCTGCTGGATAAGGCCTTCTGAGTATGGTTTTTATTTTCATTTTTATTTTTTTTTGGTTCATTTTTTTCTGCAATGTAAGTTTTAAGGATCATTATTATCATGTGTTGAATGTTAGCAATCCAGCTGCTTGAGTCAATTTAAAACATTTAATTTTGTTTTTCTCCCACAGCTCTGAGCCCACCCAAGTGCACTGCAAGACATCAAGGCAGAAAACCCTGCATTTTGTGGGCCAGAGTATTTGGAATTGATTTAGCTCTACCTGGATCCAAGTCGATTTGTCTTCAAACTCCCAGACTTAACTGTTTGAGTGGAGATCATATTAAGCATTTAGGTCTATAGAGTCACAGTCATTCACCCGCCTGGCTCTAATTTTCACTTGGAGTTAGTACTATTTCATTTGGGATTTGTGAAAAAGCAAAAATATTTGTCAGAAACCCACTGCCAGGAAGGCTAAATTTAATTTTATGACTTTTACTGCAGAAAAAAAAAGCTAATTTTCCCACTTTGAATTTTTATCCATGGATATTAGGCCACAATGTTTTCCCCAGACTTATCTTTCTTGCTTCCTTCTTTTGGCAAGAATTACCTGGATGTGAATTTCCTCAATGTGGGTGGAAAGGTTAAAGCAATAAGAACTCGTGGTTGCAGACCTTCCTTGTAGCCTGGTTTCTGAAGGCACTTAAGTTGATGTGGCATCCTAACACTCTCTAGGGCTTACAGGAAAACTCCATTCTGTCCAGGAAGCTGCTGTGAGCCAGCGTCTATGAACTTGTGGCCCAACCGCAGGGAGCTGGGAACTTGTGAGTTAGAGCCCAGACTCAACTGAGCCTCATGGAGTGACCTCAGGCAAGGTACTTAACATTTGCCTGCCCCTAATTTTCCAGCTGTAAAATGGGAAAAAATAATATTTACTCATTCAGGTTCAGCAGTTTGCAAGTTGTTCCTATCATACTCTGGTTTAATTTTCATGTATGTTTTTGTTTTGGGGGATATTTTTGCTTTCTTTTCTAATAACAATTTTAAAAGGGGAATTGGGATTGTAATTATTTAATATATTTTTTAAAGGTTGACATATAAAAATTGCCATAATTTGAAATGATCTAACAAGTAAGTACATAAAAATATATGTGTATAATCTTTTATGAACTGTACCGTCACACTCATTAGATATTCCCTGCCAGTTACAATGTGACTTCAATGAAGACGAGGTTTTTTGTTGTATTTTCTTCCTAATATAGCCCCAGAACTTAGCACAGTGCCTACCATATAATAGATGTTTAATAAATATTTGCTAAATGCATTGAATGAACAAATAAATGAGGGAAAAATTAAATGGCCGGTCAAGAACATTATAGACAAAAATAGTCTTAATTTTAGTGTATATAGGAGTCTCATTTTCTTAATTAAGCAAGAATTAGAACCATATTTGGAAAACAAAAAATGTGTTATAGTCATTATTTATGATATTATAAAATTCTTTAGTCACCCTTTGGCTACCTGTAATTCAAAGATATTATAGTCTGGGGGGGTCTATAGAAATCAAGTTAAAAGATTCCCATTCTATATACTTTCATATTCTAAGGAATCATAAAGCATTTATTAAAATTTTTTATGATTTTCATTATTTCAGAGACATTGCAAGAGAAGAGAAAGTTATTTGACAAAAGCGTGTAAAAGAATAATTGCCTAATTAGAATAGATATTTCTGGAATGTGAAAAGAATGGGAAATTTTGTATAAAAGAACACAGTACGTTAAGCATTGACACAATGCCAAAACATTTTTCTAAAAATCATTTTATTTGCTGACAAAATTCATTTCTTGTTCTGGAATAACTGGATTTTTTTTTTTAAATCAATTACTGTGGTATCAGACAGAATTGTTTTAAAAATAAGTGAATGGGACAGCAGTCTCACTAAATGGCAAGAAAAATGGAAGTTAAAAGGCAGTCTACAGAATATATGAAAAATTAAATACAAATTTTTAGTTTTTATTTTATTATAATCTTTGAAGGTCTTAAAGGAAAAACCAACATATTGGAGTAGTTTTAAATTGCAATAAGCAATAAGAGATGCGCTTATTCTTTTATTCAGAAAAATAACATTCATTTCCTGTTGGAATTTAAGAATTGAAACCCACTATCAATGACTCATTGAAAATAACTGAACCAAAGTGAAGGTTTAGGTTATATGATCTCGCCATAACTGTTCTCAATGAGAACAAAGTAATCATCCTTTTTGATACAGATATCTTTTAGAAATACTCCAGGAATTAAGATCGCTGTGGACATTTGCTCTGAATATAAACAACTTGCAAAAAATACTCAAGTTCTCACTAAACTTCTTTACTTTTTGGTGTCCTTTAACATTGTTCTGAATACACACAGCAGAAAGCCTCCATTTAGTGCCATCTTTGACCCTCCTCATCCCCAGCTAACCTTCCTTTTAGTAAAAAGGATGTTTAGAATCAGTGGATCCTTGCATTGGTTTTCTACTGTTGCTGTAACAAATATCACACACTTATAGCTTTAAAAAGCACAAATTTATTATCTCACAGTTCTGTAGGTCAGAGGTCTAGGTAGGCATGACTGGATCCTCTACTCTGGATCTCACGAGGCTAATTCCAAGGTGCTGGATGGCCAGGGCTTTTTTCTGGAATCTTCGGAAGAGAACCACCTCCAAGATCATTCTGGTTGTGCACGGAATCCAGTTCCTTGTTCTGTGTGATTAAGGTCCCAGCTTCCTTGCTGGCTGTCAGAGGGGGTCTGCTTTTAGCTTCTAGGGACCTCACCCTGATCTTTGCACATGGGCTCCATGTCTCAGAGTCAGAAAAGGGGATCAAATCCTTTTACACTTGAAATCTCTCTGGCTTCTTATCTCTGCCTCCAACCAGAGACAGTTGCCTGCTTTTGCAGGTTCATGTGATCAGATGGGTCCACCTGGATAGTCCAGGATAATCTCTCTATTTATACTTCACTCATTTTAATTATATCTACAATTTTTTTCTGCCATTTAATATAATATATCCACAGGTTTAGGGAGTGGACATTTTTAGGAAGCTATTCTGCCAATCACATTCCTGAATCCACTCATTGGTAGGACTATTAGGATAAATGAATAAAAACATGCCCAAACCTAGAGAGAGCACAATTGGAATATTTATAAAGAAGGTGAAATGCAATAGACAAAAATTTCAGTAACCTACCCTGTAACATAGAAGTTTAGATTCAAGGCCTTTTCTGATTCAGTTTTCTAAAATGCTAATACCAAATGAACTTGACTCATCTGGAAATAATCAGACTTAAAAAAAAATCATTTTTGAATAAAATTAAAAAAAAAAAAACCTGAAAATTAGAAAAGGATAGGATGTTGCTTCAGTTAAGATTCTGACCAGTCTAGATGATGGTTTTAGTTTAGTGGTATGCATTTCAATCCTCCTTCACCAAATATTTTTTTAATTTTCTTTCTTTTCTGTTTCCTTGTTTCATGATTTTGAATCCGGCTCATTAGTTTTAATCTTGGACATGTTTTGTTTTTGTTACTGTTGGTGGTGGTGGTTGGGTGGTTGGGTGGTTTGTTGATTTTTAAGTGCATTATGGTGAGAAGCCTGCCAATGCTCCCAATTTTTCATGAGTGGTTTGAAAGAACATTTTCACTTTTCTCCCTTCCACTTCTGCTCCTCCCATACTGTCCTTCTTGCTGCATCTTGAATGAAACAAGCTCATTCCAACCCTAGGACCTTGTTTCCCTCTCATGGAGTGTGCTTTCCATGATGTCGTTGACTAGCTTCTAGCTGTCCCTCCTTCAGTTTAGTTGTCATCCTCCAGGAGCTCTATTCTGTCTACCTAATATAAAAGCATATACTAGCTTATTCAGTGTCATGTCACTCCAGCTCAATTATTTTTTTGCATAGAACTTGTCACCAGCTGACATTTTTCTCATTTATTTATTTTTATTTTGTATTTATTTCCTATCTCCTCCTATAGCAATATTAATGAATGAATGGATAAATAAGTGAAAGTATATAATTGCAGTCTTCCATTTCTGAATTTTCTACAAGGCAAGATGATATGATTTCCTTATAATTCCAGATTTCCACCTATCAATCCGTTAGAACAAAAGCTAATAATAAAATATTTTGGGTATAATTTTATGGATGTAAGATAAAAACTAACTTAAGGCAGTAACGTGTGGTTCCTTTCAAAGCCCACTGCTATTTTCCACTCACTGAATTCTTCCATTGTCCCCATAAGGCCCTTACTGGGACTCATTCCCTCGTGTTGCTTCCTTGTGCTTGGGGCTTACTTTTGTCCCATTACTCTTCCATCAACAAGTTCACATTGACAGGAAGCTCGTGTTTCTATGCTGATGTGTCAATGCGTCCCTGACCCAAAGTGTTAAACCTCCCCTAGTGTTCCTAGTAGCATGATGTTTTTTCATCCATTATATAGATTACCACGTGTCCTTTGAAATACTACAATGGCTACATTTCAAGTCCTTGTTGGTGTGAGAGCAATTTTGGGGAAGAAGGTCCATTTTTTGAACTTTTCATCACCAATCGGAAGACAGTCACAGAAGCTCTGGGAACAGGTTTACATTTTCCATAGCCTATCGCCTCGTGGAAGCTCAACAAAGGCAGACTGCCACTCTGTAGTCACAGGGATGGGTTTTCTGTGGTCATTGCTGGCATTATCTTTCTGGAGTCTTTTCTTGTTTTAATGACTGCTACATACATTAATATCAATACTTTTGATTGATATTCAGTAAGCAGAGTTGTTTTCAATATTCTTCTCTTGTCTGGTCAATACATGGTAAGTTTTTAGGAAGTTAGAGATTTGTTGACATTTTTTAAAGAAGAGATTCAATATATTCAGAGCCCTGGAATACATTTTCAAAGCCTCGGAGAGTAGGGGGAAAGGCCACAATATAGTTCCTGGTAGAGTGTGGAAGACAGGGTGGTGAGCTTGATTTTCTGTTTCAGAGTTTAAAAACATTTTGTGAAAAAAACATCCTTTCAAAATCCTTTGAAGTATCCCAGTAGTTTTTCTTCCAAGCGATTATTCCACAAAGGTAAGGGTATGATTCAGCCACATCTACAATTTCTCATTTGGATAAACTTTTGATTGTCTCTATTGAGGGATTTGAGTTTCCAAATTCCTGGACTCTCTGTCCAGCCTTTATATTATGGGAATTTAATTTTAAAATATAATCTAGGAATATAAGTCATTTCAAGTACTTCAACAAATGCTTCTGTAAAACTGAATGGCAATTGTAACATTGAAATACATTAGAAATGCATCTCTTTTGCACATTGCAATACTACAAAGAGGGAAAATCTGTATTATAGCCAGAACTGTAGACTTTTCTAAAATATGTTTGAGCTTCAGATGTGTTTGCTTAAGGGTGTGATGGAGCTAGTATACTTCCTTTTGTGGTAATGATTACTTGAGCACAGTCTGTGATTTTTTTTTTTTCCAAAGGAAGTACATTCTAACCATTGCTTAATATCTGGCAGTCACTTAAGCAAAAGAAAGACACATTTGATATTTTTTTGCATCATTTTCCATCCAAATAATAATATCAAAGCAAGAAATACCCAGACACTGGTTATGAAAATATAGAAATTGTGGCAACAGCCGATTAGTTCCCAGAAAGTCTTTGAATTTCATAAAATTTTCCATAATAATCAAGCATTGTAAAAGCTTCTGATACAAACAGAAGTCATAGTCAAGTTAATAGGTCAACAGAACCTAAACTCTCCTCCTATTTCCAAGAAAGAAAACACATAGTCTGAAACAGCATTCACAGAACGACAACAAAAGCAACAAAAATCAATATATATTCAGCATGCAGTACTTATGAGGGAGGGACACTGTTACATTCGTATTTATATTAAGCAATTGTTTAGTGCCTGAAACATTTCAATGTTCAATGCCTCTCTGGCCTGAGGTAGGATGCAGCTGGGACAATTCAGGCAGTTTTCCCAAATTGTTTCAATGCAGGGAGCCAGCATTTCCAAGTCTATGGATTCTACAGTATCACGTCCAGGAAATGTACCCTCTGCTGGCGATGTACCTTCTTGTGATTCTGTGCCACAGAAATGAATTTTAAAAAGGGAAATTTTAGGATTGAGACACTCTGGGCTGTTTCACAGGCTTCCTTCAGTAGAATCACGTTGAGGTTTTAAATAAGTATCTTATAAAGTTAAGTAACATGTGTTTTGTCTCCAGCATATTCTGCAAATATATGATTATATTACTTTTGGTGGTTAGATCTATATTTTTCAATAGTCGTATTTCTAGCTCATAACAGAGAAATGCAATTTTAATCCCCTTCTCACATGTTTAGGGATGGCAATTACTTTTAAAATAACTTTTTATTAAATAACATCTGCCTTGATCACTTCACACATCGTAATTTGGATCTCAGACCTTGGCCATATATTCAGTTAATTTAGCTTGAATAAAATAAACAGCTGGCTTATGATCCTGATAAATTTAATCTAAGTTAACTCCTTTTTCTCATCTCTTTCACTCACTTAAGACAAATACGTTACCTGTTTTCTATTGAGATCTTGACTAAGATAGCATTCTTACGAAAGCTGAATTATGCTATATACAATGATTTACATCAAAATTTTTTCATTTAATAATACAAACATCTTAATTTCATAAAATATTCTCAAATTAGACGACTTCTACTTTTTTTTCTATTGTACTCTTTACTCACAAAAATCTCAAAAGCATATGGAATACAAATATTCCAGGCTTTTGACTACATACTTCTTTGTGTACCTAGATTATGTTCACAGGAGACCCACTAATTTAAACAGATCAAACGTGAGTTATCAAAGAGTGTTCCTCATTTATTTCTGGAATCCAAAATAAATGCCTGACATGTACTTAACACCATGCTTAGCGACTGTGAAAAAATTGGAAGTAATAAGTGCTATTTGCCAAAAATTTCCATATCTCTGTCTTCCAGACAGATAAAAGGATTACGATTTTTTGTCCCTCTCCCCTAAAAGTAGGTTTAGCTACTTGAGTTGCTTTGGTTAATGAAACAAGAGCAGTGACGTGTCACAATCCCTGGGAACTTAAGAGCCAGTGTGTAGTTCACCAAGCTGCACTCTTTCCCTAATACTCCAGAAATTATGGAAAGACTTGTCAAAATGAAGCTTCCATCATTCTGGAACCCTGAACTCATTTGAGGAGAGTCCCTTGTCACAGAAGCATGAACATTTAGGATCTACAAGGAATACATTTTGTTGTTTTAACCTATTGAGGTTGGGAAATGTTTTTGTTACTTCAGCATAACCTTGCCTATTCTGACTTATACAACTACTATCATGAATCGTCTACCTGTTTTTCCCTCTATCACTTCAGCTCAGAAATCCCTTTGGGCATGAAACTGTTACAAATGCCACTGGCTATTATGTGATTACCTATGTTCTACAGATGTAGGACAAATATTCAATCTCCCACATTGTTGCTAGACTCTATGCAAATGAAAAGGAGATGGCCTTCTTTGAAACATTGTGCCACTTGGACGGCCAAAGAACTCTGCTTATGTTGCAATTTCACAGAATATCTCTTAACTTCATTAGCTTTGGTCATTGTCCTTTCACAGATATCACTGGCATTTTTTACTACCGTCTTTAAGAAACTCATTTCTAAACTAAGCAGGCAAATATGTCATATAATTTTCCCAGTTCTCTTTCTCGTCCCACATAAATACAACAAAAATCCCTCTTTGGTTTACTTATAAAACATATGTTTTCATGCTAATCGTTGAATGTAAACAGTTGTTGGTATTGGGAGTGGACAGACAAGTTGTTCAGACTAGTCGTCTGAGCAATATACTTCACCCAGGCTAACATGTCCTGCTCAGCAATAAAACAAAATCTGGAACCTGGTGCCCCACCTCTTCTTCCTGTTTAGCCAGAGACTTTATCAGATTTTTAAAATCTATAAAAGCTTTCAATCTGCATAAGTAATATCCCATCATAGGCTGGAACTACTAGGTACTTTTTAAAAAATTATTTACTGTTATACTAGATTTTTAACAAATATTTTCCCTTTATAAACAATGTTAATTCATTTAGATGTTACCTTTAGGGAGTCATCCAGATGTATGTTTATAGGTATGCTCACACAAAGGATAAGCATTAACATGAACATCTTAGAATGCAATGAAAATTCTAATTCTGTATGAATGGTTTATCTTAGTTTAAAATTTTAAAAAAGGTGATTCCATAGTATAATTTATTTTATAATAGATTTTATTTTTAAAAAATAAACAATAATCAAAGGCCTGGTTATATAGCATAATTTGACTATCTAAGTATAGTCACAAGTAATGATATAAGCCACAGAGTAATCCAACATGGCTGGTTTTGTATAGTAATGTAAATCTGTGATGTCAAAGGGTCTTTAATCTAATTTCTTTAGCACTGAAATCAATTGTATGTATCTTTTCTCTTAGGTGAACTATTGCAGCATGTTTTCACAGAATATCAAGTGTGTGTGCATGTGTTTATGTGTGTATGTGTGTGGGGGGGGCGGAACACTTTCCCCTATCCTCTCCTGCCCCTCCCCCTGATTGATTTCCATTGAGTTATACTTCCCTGTATGCACATATGTGTTCATCAGTTAGTTGCAGTTTAATAGTGAGTACATGTGGTGTTTGTTTTACTAGTCTTTAGATACTTCACCTAGGATAATGATCTCCAGTTCCATCCTTATTGTTGTAAAAGCATTAAATCATCCTTCTTTGTGGCTGAGTAGTACTCCATGGTGTACGTAGACCACATTTTGTTAATACGGTCATGAGTTGATAGGCATTTGGGTTGATCCCACATCTTTGCAATTGTGAATTGTGCTGCAATAAACATTCGAATACCACGTGAGGGTTTTAAGTTATAGTTCCTTTGCTTTTGTCCCATATGTTTTCTGTGTTCCAAAAACTCCTCAGTGTTTCCTTTTTTGTTCATGACACAGTTTCTTATATTTCAGCTCTATTATGAATTTAGAATTATTTAGAATTTAGAATTATTTTTATAATATTTCAAGGTTTTGAGGAAATGTATTCAATCTGTCATCCAAATCCAATCTGAAGCCCAGTTAGAGATGATTCTATAAATCTCTTAGCAAAAGAAGTTGTATTTACAAATTTTCCACCAACTAAAATGTAAGCTTTATATAATTTTAAAAAACATTTGGGGCTCATAATACTAAAAGAAAATATTTAGCACAGCCTTCTGATTTTTAAAATATTGTATTGATACCAATAAATTAATTTTTTAAATTTGTGGAATTCACTAAAAAACTTTAATTTTTATAAAATATATTGTTTTCCATGTTCTATTTTATTAAATATTTGCTATATTTCATGTATTCAAATAATTGTAGAGTTTATACACCAGGACATATTTTGCCATGAGTGAGATATACAAGCTTGGGTGTGAAATAGACATGTAAATACTGCTGGCTAATATTTCTTAAGCACTTACAATGTAAAAGCATTATGTTAAACAATTTGCAAGCTTTCTTCATTTAATATTCACAATGACTCTTTGAGGTAGAAATTATGACTATCTTCATTTTGCATGTGAAAAACAATGGTATTTTAGTGTATAGCCAGTGTTAAAGTATGTACATACAAAGGACAGTGATCATAAAAAATTAGGGAAGCAAAGTTCTCATAAAGAAACACTCAAGACCTAGGTCTTACTGAATGAGGATTTGCCATCAAAAAGATGAGTAGGAATAATAGTTATCCCCAAGGAAAAGGTCTTTATGGAGGCCCAAATACTTATTACCATTTCAATGTGGCTAAATTAAAGAGGCCAACAAATCACTAGAAGTGAAGCTAGCCATGGCCAGACCATGAATTCTGACCTTGTTTAATAGGTAAGTGGGAAGCCACAAAAAAGTATTTATTATGGTATTACCTCTATCAGACTTGAATTTTAGTATAACAATTTTAGTGTTTTATACTAAAACTTAATGCCATTTATTTTAAAATTCCATTTGCCTTTGCTTTTTGGTAAAGGAATAGACATTTTCAAAGCATATATTATGTTCTACACATCTTAATAGTTTCCTTATTTTTATTATTTGATTCCCGACAATGATTTAATAGAGTAAGTTGAAATAGGGTAGGAAAGTGAGGCACACACATAAAGAATTAAAAAATTACTCAAGACCACATAGCTTATAAGTGATGAGGCCAGGATGTGACACTGTCACACTCTAAAACTTGGCCACTACATACTAGAAACTACTGGAAGTCAGAGCCTTCTGCAATACATTTCTGGGATGTAGTAACATATGTTTAGTATCATTAAGTATTTGATAAAGAATAAAAATGTACAATATGTACTTTATTTGGTAGTAATTAAATGCTTGACAAGTACAATCAATTGGCCATTATGTCTAATTTAGTTTAAATGATAAGATACCATAAATAGGCAGAAAACATCCTCCAAAGTTTTCTAAGGCTATCTGAATTTAAGAGTAAATAATTCTAGTGCTGAAACAAGGAAGATCCAGAGCTTTTATGCACCTAAATGGCATGTGGATTTTCAAAAGTTGAGGTGATGAATTTTACTCCAAAATGTGTTTTTGTTTACCCTTTCTTTTATCATTATATTTACCATTTAAATCTCATGACCTGTAGTGATCTTCTCTTACCACTCCCTTCCCCATTAGATGTAGAAGAGCTTTAACATTGCCATATGATCTTCCATATGTTTAACTAAGTGTTTGTGAATTTTGTGGTGCTGCACACCTACAAGCTAATAACCATCTAAAGAAACACTTTTTAAAAAAAATTCAGAATATTACAGGGGTACAAACATTTTGCTTACACGTATTGCTTTTGTGCAGTTTGCGTCAAAGTTATAAGAGCACCAATCACCCAGATAGTGTGCATTGTATCCACTAGGTGTGAATTTACCCAACCTCACCTCCCCAGCAACCTGCTTAATTTCTTTTGAGTTTTACTTCCATATGTACATATAAGTGTTGATCAATTAGTTCCAGTTTGATAGTGAATACATGTGATGTTTATTTTTCCATTCTTGTGATACTTCACTTAGAAGAATGGTCTCCAGTTCCACCCAGGTTGTTACAAAAGATATTAGTTCCCCCTATTTTTTATGGCTGAGTAGTACTCCATGATATGTATAGACCACATTTTACTAATCCACTCATGTATTGATGGGCACTTGAGTTGATTCCACATCACATTGTGAATTGTGCTGCAATAAACATTCTAGTTTACGTGTCTTTTTCATAAAATGACTTTTTTTCCTTTGGGTAAATGCCCAATGATGAGATTGCTGGATCAAATCATAGGCCTGCTTTTAGTTTTTTGGGGTATCTTCATACTGCTTTCCATAGAAGTTGTAATAGTTTGCAGTCCGACCAACAGTGTATAAGTGTTCTTTTCTCTCCACATCTACACCAGCATCTGTTGCTTTGGGACTTTTTTATAAAAGCCATTCTCACTGGAGTTAGGTGATATCTCACTGTGGTTTTGATTTACATTTCCCTGATGATTACAGACATTGAGCATTTTTCATGTTTATTGACCATTAGTCTTTCTTTTTTTGAAAAGCTTCTGTTCATGTCTTTTGATCACTTTTTAATGGGGTTGTTAGATGTTTTCTTGCTGTCTTGCTCGAGTTCATTATATATTCTAGATATTAGTCCTTTATCAGATATATAGCATGCAAATATTTTCTCCCATTCTGTAGGTTGTCTGTTTGCTCAAATGATTGTTTCCTTGCTTTTTAATTTGATCAGGTCCATTTATTTATTTTTGTTGTTTCTGTGATTGCCTTTGGGGTCTTCTTCATAAATTCTTTGCCTAGGCTGATATGTAGAAGAGTTTTTCCAACATCTTCTTCTAGAATTCTTAGTTTAATGCCTTAGGTTTAAGTATGTTATCATTGTTAATTAATTTTTGTGAGTGGTGAGAGGTGCAGATCCTCTTTCAGTCTTCTACGTGTGGCCATCCAATTTTCCCAGCACCATTTGTTGAATAGAGATTCTTTTCCTCAGTGTATGTTTTGTCTGCTTTGTCAAAGATCAGATAGCAATATGAGGATGGTTTTATATCTGAGTTTTCTGTTCTGATCCATGGTCTATGTCTGTGTTCTTGTGCCAGTAGCATGCTGTGTTTGTTACTATAGCCTTGTAGTATAATTTTAAGTCTGGTAAAGAGATGCCTCCTAATTTGTTCTTTTTGCTTAAGGTTGCTTTGGCTATGGAAGGTCTTTCCTGGTTCCATATAGAGCATAGAATTCCTTTTTCTACATCTGCCCAAAATGGTGTTGGTTTTTTAATGGGGATTACATTGAATCTGTAAACCACTTTAGGTAGTATAGACATTTTAACAATGTTGATTCTGCCCATCCATGAGCATGATATGTTTTACCATTTGTTTACATCCTCTGTGATTTCCTTTCTCAGTGTTTTGTAGTTGTCCATGTAGAGGTCTTTCACCTCCTTGGTGAGATATATTCCTGGGTATTTTATTTTCTTTGTTGCTATTATGAAAGGTACTGAGTTTTGATTTTATTCTCACCTTGACCGTTGTCATATAAGAATGCTACTGATTTGTGTACATTGATTTTGTTACCTGAGACTTTGGTGAATTTATTTGTCAGTTCCAGGAGTCTCTTGGCGGAATCTTTAGGGTTTTCTAGATATAAGTTCGTATCATCAGTAAAGAGAGATAGTTTGACCTATTCTTTTTCCATTTGGATACCCTTGATTTCCTTCTTTTATCTGATTTCTCTGGCTAGGACTTCCAGAAGTATGTTGAATAGAAGTGGTGACAGTGAGCGACCTTGTCTGGTTTCATTTCTAAGGAAGAATGGACTCAATTTTTCCTCATTCAGTATGATGTTGGCTGTCGGTTTGTAAATATTCCACCATGATCAGGTGGGCTTCATCCCAGAGATGCAAGGCTGGTTCAATATATGCAAACCTATAAATGTGATTCACCACATAAATAGAAGCAAAAACAAAGATCATATGATCCCCTTCACCACTAACATTAATGAATAAAACCTGTCTCCTAGAACAAGTATTTTGTGAGAATGTAAAGCCTTCTTTTTTCCCTTTTCTGCCCTGCTATCTCCATATGTGAATAATTTCGTTTCTGTTTTATTAGGACATTAAAATATCAAATAGCATTGTAAGACACAAGGAGAGCATTGAAAAATATTTATTGCTATATAAATGGAGCTGTTTTTCACTACTAGTGATCTAATTTTTATAGAAAAGCTACAAAATCTACTCTATGTAAGACCTGGCGGTTTAACCAGCAATCACAAAAACAGCACTCAGCCTAACTTTTAAGCGTAGAAATAAACATTACATATATCCACATAGTTCAGAGAGCAATGAAGAATGTGATTTATGTTTAATAATAAAAATCCTTCAGCTTGGTTTTAAGAAACTTAGTGACATATAAGAGAAGGTTACTAGCATACTGAGGCCATTTGTCAATATCATTAACTAGCATTTTGGTGGCAGCTTTAATTTTTGGAACTCATTTTATTTTAACTAGGAAATAGAGATATGTTGAAGAGGAAAAATATTAAACTGAAGAGCAAGGATAGCCACAATTTCAACATGATTGAACTGTTATGAAATCACAATAAACAAATATATTTATGGATGTCCATCTCCTTAAAATTGTAAACAGTCTTAAATCTGAGTTTTAGGATATAGGGAATAATTTAATAACTTTCTTTTTCTAATAAATTTTATTTTTAGAACATTTTTACATTTACAGAAAAAATTATAAAGAGATTACAAAGCGTTCTCATAACTTCCAAACCCAGAGTCCTCTATTACTAATATCTTACACTATGAAATGTTTGGTGTAATGAATGGAAAAATACTGATACATAACCATTAACTAAAATCTATAATTTATTCAGATTTTTAAATATTCTACTTAATGTCCTTTATCTGTTTCAGGATTCCCTCCAGGTACCGTATTACATTTAGGTGTTATGTGTCCTTAGGATTCTCTTGGCTATGACAGTTTCTCAGACTTCTCTTGTTTTTGGTAGTCTTGATAATTTTGAGGAATGTTCTAGGATGTGCCTCCATTGAAATTTCATATTTTTCTCACAATTAGAGTAAGATTATATATTCCCCAGAGAAAGATCTCAGGGGTAAAGTGTCATTTTCATCACAACACGTCAAGGGTTTGTATTATCAACAGGACTTATCATTGTTGATATTGTTCTTGATCACTTGGATGAAGTGGTGCTTTTCAAGTGCATTCATTATGAAGTTACTCCTTCCCAGCTCCCTTCCATTCTATTCTCTTTGGAAGGAAGCCCATGATTAAGAAGTGGAGAAATTTTGCATATTTTCATGAGGGTAGCATATATGCATAAATTACATGAAATTCTTCTGCATGAGAAATATATCTCTTCTCCCCCATTTTTTTGTTATGTATTTATAATGTTATGAATCTGTAGATATTTATTTTATACTTTGGTTATAATCTAGTTCTAATCTATTTATTTTTTTGTTCAAATTATTCCAACTTTTGCCCTTGGGAGCTTGTTCTTCTGTTGGTTCTTGTGTATCTTTGATATACTTGCCCCATTTTGCATGTGTATTTATATGTGTGCACGTGTGTTCTAAGTATTTTATTACTTCCTAGAAGCATAAAATGTTCCAGGATTATCTGTGTTTTTGTCTCTAGTCCCCAAATCAGCCACTTGTGGAGTCCTGGTTTTCTTTGTTGTTGTTGTTTTAAATGGAGATTAGTATTGAAAATGAAGATCCATGTAAGAATTAATATCATTAAAGTCACCATACTACCCAAAGCAATCTACAGATTTAATTAAATCCTTATTAAAATATAAATGGTGTTTTTCACAGAGTTAGAAAAAACAATCCTAAAATTCATACAGAATCAAAGAAGGCACCCAAACAGCCAAAGGAATCTTGAGTAAAAAGAGCAAAGCTGGAGGTATCACATTACCTGACTTAAATTACATCAATGGCTATAGTAACCAAAACACCATGGTTCTGGTATAAAAGTAGATACATAGATCAATGAAACAAAATAGAGAACTCAGACATAAAGGTACGCATATACAGCCAACTGATCTCTGACAAATCCAACAAGAGCACACACTGGAGAAAGAACACCTGCTTCAATAAATAGTGCTGGGAAAACTGGATAGCCACATGCAGAAGAATGAATCTGAACCCCCATCTCTCACTATATTAAAAAATCAACTCAAAATGGATTAAAGACTTAAATATAAAGCCTTAAAATATTAAAAGAAACTCAAAGAAAACCTTGGGAAAGCCCTTCTGGACATTGTCTAGGCAAAGAATTTATGACTAAGACCTCAAAAGCACAGACAACAAAAATAGATAAATGGGACTTAATTAAACTAAAAATCTTCTCAGCAAAAGAAATAATCAACGGAGTAAAAATATAACCTGTTGAATGGAAGAAAATGTTTGCAAACTGTTCATCCATCAGGGAACTAATATCCAGAACATACAAGGAACTCAAATGACTCAATAACACAACAACAACAAAACCCCAAATAATCTCATTAAAAATGGGCAAAGGACATGAATAGACATTTTTCAAAGAAGACATACAGATGGCCAACAGAAATATATAAAAAAAAATGCCCAACATCCCTAATCATAAGAGGAAAGTAAACCACAACCACAGTGAGATATTATCTTATCCCAGTCAGAATGACTATTATTAAAAAGACAAAAATTAAGAGACGTTGGTGAGAATGTGAAGAAAAGGGAACTCTTACACATTGTTGTCAGGAATGTAAATTAGTACAGCCTCTATGAAAAACAGCATGGGATTTCTCAAAGTACTAAAAATAGAACCATTATTCAATCCAGCAATCCCATTACTGGGTATGTACCCAAAGAAAAAGAAATTAGTATATCAAAACGATACCCAGACTCACATTTTATTGCAACGTTGTTCACAACAGCAATGATATGGAATCAACCTAAGTATCCATCAACGGATGAATGGATAAAGAAAATTTGGTATATATATACAATGGACTACTATTCAGCCATAAAAATGAAAGAAATCATGTCTTTCGCAGCAACTTGGATGGAGATCATTACTTAAGGGAAAAAAGCCAGTGAAAGACAAATATCACATGTTTTTACTCATAAGTGGTGCTAAAAATTGTGTTATTGTGTTTGCATGGATGGAGAGAGCTGAATGATAGATAATGGAGACTCAGAAGGGTGAGGGAGTAGAATGGGAGAGGATGAGGAGAAATTGGTTAACAGGTACAATGTATATTATTTGGTTGATGGATATCCTTTATAAACCCATGAGTTGACCATGTTGCAATCTATGCATGTTATGAAATTGCATATGTACCACATAAATTTATACAAAAAATAAAAATAAAAGCATAAATACAAAGAAAAATGAAGATCTCTCAGTTCAGCTGACAGAGCAAGGAAATATATGTATATAGAGTAACCTATGTACATATACATATTAAATATGTCTACATATAACTATCTCTATATTAAGTGAAACATGAGTTCATACTATGTATTAACGTTTAATCCTTTACCATGTGGATTATTCTAGCCTTCTCCCTTTGGTTATCTGTCACGTCTCACTCCAGCAGTGACAAACCTAAAGTCCTCTATCCCCTTTTTTTACTTAATTGTTAAATTTCAGTAGCCATGTATAGTGGTTTCATTGTTGTTAATGTATATGTCAATGGGAAACAATTATTTCAACTTGATTATAGTATACATGCACAATTCTTTTTCCCCTTGTTGTTATAGACTCTACTCATTTCCACTTAGGTCAGCACCTTCTCCCCTTTCCCTTCCTCACATTAGTGAGGTTGTTTCACTGTTTTGTTATGTAGTTAAATTATTTTGTCACCATATCTATTCCATCCTGGGATCCCATGATATCCTAAATCATTTTTAAAATTTACAGATATTAAGGTGCTCACTCTTTTGTTCTGAAGTTTTATGGATCTTCACAAACATGTAGTGTCATGTAGCCACCATTATAGTATCAGACAGAATAGTTGGGTAATATGAATCTCCTAACCTTGTTCTTCATTAATGTTTTGACTATTCTAGGTCCGTTGCCTTTTTACATAACCTTTAAAATCAGTTTATCAGATTTACAAAATGCCTTACAAGGTTTTGATTGAGATTGCATTGAATTTAAAGATCAATTTGGGAAAAATAGACCACTTACTTATACTGAGTCATGCAAACCATGAACATGAAATCTTTCTCAATTTATCTAGATGTTTGACTTCTTGCATCAGTTTTATAGTTTTCCATATATAGATGCTATACATATGTTATATTTAGACCTAAGTATTTCATGTTGTACTAGTACTGTAAATGGTATTGTTTTTGTCTCATTTTAAATTCCAATCATTGACTGCAAATATATAAAAAATAAATGAATTTTATATGTGAGTTTTATATCCTGTGACCTCGCTAAACTTATGTATTATTACCAGGAGGGCTTTATATTTAGTTAGGTATTTTTTGTCAATTCTTAGGTTTTTTACACATGGACAGTCATGTTATCTGCAGACAAAGATAGTTTTATTTCTTCTTTTTAAATCTTTATGTATTCAAATTTCTTTCCTTGTCTTTTTGCCATAATAGGACTTTCAAAAAGATGTTGAAAAGGGCATGTGAGAGGGAACATCCTTGCCTTTTTCCCAGTCAGAGGGAGAAAGCTTCTAGTTTTTCACCCCTTAACTCTGCTGTTAGCTGTAGAATTTTGGCAGATGTTCTTTATCAAGTTGCGTGAGATCCCCTCTGTTCTTACTTCACTGAGAGTTTTCATCATGAATGAGTGTTAGATTTTGTCAAATGCTTTTTCTGCATCAAACGATATGATCATATGATTTTTCTATCTTAGTCTGTTGATGTGGTAGATTACATTGATTGATTTACAAATGTAGAATCAATGAAATAAACATCACATGGTTGTGGCGTATAATTTTTTTATATACTGCTGTATTTGATTTGCTAATATTTTTTGAGAATATTTTAATGTTTCCATGAGATATTTTGATCTATGCTTTTCCTTTCTTGTTATGTCCCTATCTGATTTTAGTATTATGGTAATTCTTGTCTCATAGAATGAATTAGGAAGCACTTCTTCTGATTCTACTTTCTAGAAAAGAATGTAAAGAAATCTTATTATTTCTTCCTTAAATGTTGGTAAAATTCACCAGCAAAGTTATTTTGACCAATTGCCTTTCTGAAAGATTATAATTTATTCAATTTTTAAAATAGATGTAAAACTCTTTAGGTCATCAATTTTTCCTTGTGTGTTTTGGTAGTTTGGGTTCATCAAGGAATTGATTCAATTTATATAAGGTATTATATTTGTGGGCATAGTTTTGATAATATTTTTCATCATTCTTTTAATAACCACAAAATCATTAGTTATGATACCACTTTTATTTCTGATGTTGACAATTTCTGTCCTCTTTTTATCTCGTTAGGCTTGGCTAGAATTTTATCTATGTTATTACTCATTTTTGGTTTTCTCTATTGATTTCTTATATTCAGTTTTATTGATTTATGCTCTAATTTTTATTATTTTATTTCTTCTCCTAGCTTTAGGCTTAAATTTCTTTCTTCTAAGTTGCTAAAATTAGAAGTTTAGATTATTTACTTTAGATATTTCTTCTTCTCTAGTATATGTATTCAATGTTATAAATTACCTTCTAGGCCCTTCTTTTTCACTGCATTGTACACACTTTAATCAGTTGAATTTTCATTTAATTACTTCAAAAATATAAATTTTTAAATTTCACCTGAGACTTCTTTCACTCATGTGTTATCTAGAGGTATATTTTTAAATTTCCAAATGTTATAGGATTTATTGATCTATCTTTTGGTTTCTAATTAATACCATTAATCCCACTGTGGTATGAGAAAATACTTTACATGATTTCTATTCTTTTAAATTTGTTAGAGTCTGATTTATGGCTCAGAATGTGGTCTGACTTCATGAATCCTCCTCGTAAGCTAGAGAAGAATTCATATTCTCCTGTTGTTGGATGGAGTACTCTATAACTTCCAATTAGACTAAGCTGATTAATATTGTTATTAAAATCAATTATACCTTTATTGATTTTCTGCCTGTCTATCAATTAATAACATGGGGTTGTTGAAGTCTCTTCTATAGACTAAATGTTTGTGCCCCCTTAAATCATTACGTTGAAATCTAATTCCCAGTGTGAAGGTATTTAGAGGTGGTACCTTTGGGAGATGACTAGCTAACAAAGGCTCTAACCTCATGAATGTGATCAATACTCTTATAAAAGAGACTCTAGAGATCTCCCTAACCCTTTCATCATGTAAAAAGATAGCTAATAGATAGCTGTTTATAAGCCAGGAGGAAGTGGAAGGCCCTTACCCAACACCAAATCTGCTGACACCTCGATCTTGAAATTCTCAGCCTCCAGAATTGTGAGAAAAAAATTTCTTTTGTTTATAAGCCACCCAGTTTATGGTATTATTGTTACAGCAATCCAAACAGACTAAGATAGTCCCCAGCTATAACAGTGGATTTGTCCATTGTTCCTGGTAGTTGTTTCAGTTTTCGTACCCTGTTGTCAGGTGTATGCATGCTAAAACTTATTTATCTTCTTGGAGGATTTATTTATTTATCATTATTTAATGCTCTTCTTTATCTTTAATAATCTTCCTTGATACGAAGTCTGCTTTGTCTGAAATCCATATAGCTGTGTCAGCTTTATTTTAGTTATTGTTAGCATGGTTTATCTTTCTCCATCTCTTTAATTTTAACCTATTTGAGCCTTTTTACTTATAATGGATTTCTTGTAGGAAACATACAGTTGGGCTTTTTTTTTTTTTTTTAGCTACTCTGACAATCTCTGTTTTTCAATTGATGTATTTAGACTACTCATATTTAAAGTAATTATTGATATACTTGGATTAATATCTACTATGTTTTAACTGTTTTCTATTTATTGCATTTGTTTCCTGTTTCTTTCTGGCCCTACTTTTTTTCTGACTTATATGGCTTTAATTGAGCACTATATATTAATCCATTTTATATATTCTCTTAAAAGATCAATTATACCCAAAATATTTGGTAGTTAATTAAAGCATTAAAATATTTTAATTGCTATCTGGTTACCATAGAGTTTATATATACATAATTACTAACTCTAAATCCACTTTCAAACAATACAATAATGTTTCACATGTAGTACAGATAACTTCTAACAAAGAATTTCTAATTATCACTCTTATCTTTTATGGAATTACTGCCATTCTTTTCAATTATTCATATGCTATAATCATGAAATGCATTGCTCCTATTATGTTAAACAAATATTTTATATCACTAAGAATAAAAAATAAAACACTTATTTTAACTTCCTTTGTTCATTTTGTGATGTTCTTTTCTTTATGTAGATTCAAATCTAATCTACTTGGTTTACTAACTACAAATTCTCTTAGTTTTTGTTTTTCTGAGAAAGTCTTTATTTCTCCTTTGTTTTTGAAATATAATTTTACTGATAAATAACTCTAGGTTGCTAACTCCTTTCTCTGAGGACATTAAATTATTCACCTAGCTCTCTTTTTGCAGGGTTTCTAATGAGAAGTCTACTATGGTTCTTATTTCTGTATAGGTAGTATTGTTTTCCTTTGGCTTCTTTCAAAATTTTATGTTTGTCTTGATTTTCTGCAATTTGAATACATTATACCTAAACATAGATTTTTAAATTTTTATATTGCTTGAAATTTTTTGAGCTTTATGGATCTGTGGTTTAGTGTTTGCCACTAATTTTGGAAAATTCTTACCCATTTTAATTTTAAATATTTTTCGTATTACTTTTTTCTCTTTTTGTTATTTCAGTTATGTATATGTTATATCTTTTTAAATTATTCCACAGTTCTTAGATACTCTATCTTTTCATTATTTTTTTGTCTCTTCACACGTCATTTTGGGAAGCTTCTGTTGTCATATGATCCAGCTCATTGATTCTTTTCTCAGCTGTGTCCAGTCTACTGATGAGATGATCAAAGCCATTCTTCATTTATGTTGCAGTGTTTTTGAGTCCTAGCATTTTCTTTTCTTTCATCACATTACTCATCTGTTCTTCCACATTGTCAATTTTTTCCATTAAAATTTCTGATGCGTTAACCACAGCTATCCTAAATTCTTTGTCTGATAATTTCAACATTTGTGTCACATCTCTGTGTGTCTGCTTTGATGTTTGCCTCATGTCTTCATACTATGCTTTCATTCCTTTTAACATGCTTTGCATTTTTTGTGGAAATCTGGACATAGTGTATTGGGTAATAGAAACTGAAGTAAATAGTCCTTTAATGCAATGTTTTATGATAATCTGGCTAAGATTTGAGCATTGTGTAATGTGTGCCATAGGTGTGGGTATCAGGAGCTTCAAATTCCTCTATTGTCTTTGATTTTGTTTCTCCTGTTGTCTTTGGGATTTGTTAAGAATTTTTCCTTACATAGAGTCTTGTCATGCAGCAGTCTCACCTGTAATACGTTGTTTTTGACCTGCATCTCTGTTGGTATTGGGGAGGGTAAGTGTTCTATAATCTTATAGTTAAATCTTAGTATTTCAGTTGGTCTGTGATGTTCACAGATATTTGTTAGCATTTATTTTCCTCTTAAGTGGGACAGGAAGGCTATCGTGGGCTGGAATAGGGCAAATACCCCTTCCATAGGTTCAATGAGGTTCTGATAAAGTCCTTTTCCATGGAGTATAGGCCTTTACTATCAAGAGCATTCTAATTGTATTTCACGATGGCTCTTTTCCCCTCTCCCTGCCAGAGCCACAGGCAGATATTTCTTGACTCTTCATCATAAGAACCTCGTGGAGTTCCTGAAGGTTGAACCCATGAAAGTATGAGGAAGCTTCCCCAAGACTGTGGCATGCAGAAGTTTCTCACTCTCAACCTATTCTACAGTCAGCCTCCAGCAATTTTTTAAAATTACCATTCAAGTATTCTTACCAGTTTATGACTACAGCAGCTTCTGCCCAAGATGAAGAGTTGTCAGCTGTGACTCTTGGATTCACCATCTCTTCAGATGTCAGATCTGGTAAGTCCAGGAAAAGTTATTAATTTTCAGCTTGTTCGGTTTTTTTCTTATTGTGAGAATAAGGACAGTTTCCAAGCTCTTTACATATTGGAGCTAACACCGGAACCACTTCCTTTTTAGTGTTATCAGTTTTGATGGCAAAATACGAGAGAGAAGATAAAAGGGTATTGCATGTTTTAAAAATTGTTATATTTTTATTATAGTAGTTTTTATACAAGTTGACATTAATAATAATATTGTTTAAATTTGATGTTTATTTTAAAACTTCATGAATAGACACAAAGACTTTTAAAATGAACCCTAAAATACAGTCATATTGATTACATTAACATTTATTATGCTAATATGAACTATCCTGAAATTGCTTGAAGAATCAAAAGAAATGCCGTATAAACTTCAATATAAATAGAATTATTACATAAATGTGATATATTATTATAAATATGGATTAATGAATCTACTAAAAATTTTTCTCTTTTTTCACACGTTTAGTTCTAAATAAGTGACATGTTTAACTTCATTGAAACTTCATGTCTGTTAACATGAAGTTATCATCATTTGATAATAGTGGGGTCATTCTGATTGCCCTTTGTAATATTACATTTTTTGAAAGACATTAGGAACTTATGTGTGTATATATGTATATTTTTAGAATGTAGAATAAATAATTATGATGTATTGAAGGCAAACAATGTCCAGTTCAGAAATTAAAAAACTATGTATTTTTTATATCTAGATCAAAGGTCAGCAAAACCCTGGCCTTTGGGCCAATGCAAACAATAACTGCTCTTTTTAGATAAAGTTTTATGGGAAACAGACATGCCATTTATTTATATATTGTCCATGGATGCTTTCAAGGCTAAAATAGCATAGTTCCATTGCAACAGAGACCTTATAAAGTACAAAACTGGAATATTTAGTATTTTTCCCATTATAGAAAAAGTTTGTCTATCCATATCCTGGTTATATCTTGATTTAATTCAATATGATGTTAGATATAATATTTAAAAATAGAATATATTGTGACTAATTTAATAATTGAAATTTAATGGAAAAGCACTTAACTTCCAATAGTATATTTATTTTGCCAAGGAATGTGTAGTTACACTTGAGTTTTTATTTAGGTCATTCATATTTTCACTGACTTAGAAAATACTGGCGCTTTGTACCTAATATCATGGTATGTTAAAATGTTTTTATCATTGCACATAAATAATCACAATAGATGTAACAAAGGCAAAGGTAAAATACTAATGTGAGCTATTTTAAGACACCTGATATTTTATACACAAATCCATAAAATAAAACATTTTAGTTTTCTTTAGCATAAATGTGTATTAAATAGAATGTATAAATTTTTAATAATGTGTTGCGTCAATAGAGTTGCATTTAAGAACTTTGGTTTCATCTATTACATATATGTTTCCTCCCTGTATTTAATAGATGGAAAAGATTTTTATTGTTCAAGTTCATTTTTTATTTCTTTGCAAGCACGAGCATGATAAATAAGTAAATTCAAAGGGAACTTCTGAATTCTCCTTTCCACATAAAGTTAAAAAATTAAGCGTGACTCAAATCATGTGCTCATGAGTTATTTAATGTTTATCCTGACTTGTAACAAGCTCTCATGTGACACTGGAAATTTGCACTTGTCATAAAGTTTGAGCTTTCCCGTAGGTTGGTGAATGCTGTGAAAATTTATTAGTTAAAGTAGGGAAGCCATTAATAGGCAGGGTGTGGTCCAGTCATAAATAACACTCTTTTACAGAAACAAAAAGTTCTGTAGTCTGGCCTTACCCTAAAATATACCCAAACAAACCAAGGAACTACAAAGAACAAAATTCCAAACCTGACTCAGTCCCTACTAGAATATATAATTATAACTGAGAATGAGAGCTTTCAAAAAAGGTAAGCAAGGATATTTGGGGGATTTATTTTATTATAACTGCTTCAATACACTTTAATGTCTCTAAAACCTAATGTAAGTTCTGTTTTAGTAGATGTAAAGGTGCCAGTTTACCCTCAAATTCCATAATCTCAAATAGTATGGACTGGACACAGTGCATCACGCTGGTAATCCCAGCACTTTGGAAAGATCACTTGCACCCAGGAGTTTGAGACCAGACTGGACAACATAGCGAGACTCCATCTCTACAAAACATATTTTAAAAACTTCACTGGGCATTATGCTGTGCATCTATAGTCCCACCAGGTACTTGGGAGGCTGAAGCAGGAGAATCGCCTGAGTCCAGGAGTTTGGGGCTCCAGTGAGCTATAATCATGCCACTGTAGTACGCTAGCTTGGGTAACCGTGGAGATCCTGTCTTTAAAAAAAAAGAAAAATAGTATGAATTGCTCCAAAAATACAAGCTATAGTACAAATATGTCAAATTTTTGGTTTCTGTTTCTGTTCTACAACCATCTTCATCAACTTAAAGCATTGCATATTCGTGTATGGGCCACTTTTTAAGTTAAACATAATTTGTGTTAGTTGAGGCCCACATATGCTTCTTATCCAGGCTCCCAAGTGGCCCCGCAACAACCTTTCCCAGACACAGTTGAGCTTTCAATTGTCCAAGCCTGTACAGGACTTGGTGAAACCAAAGGGTTTTAAAAGTTGGCGTTCTACCCACCAAAACATACCAGTCCTCTATCCTCATTCTCTCAAGTTTATTCTGTTTCTATTGCAAGATCCATCAGCATATATAATGCCTTTATAGAGGATCTGTACTTTGATCTACCAGAGGAAAGGGTATTTTTGGAAAAGAATGTTTTTCATAGCCATTCCAAACACACCATAGAAGCAACTGCCCATAGAATGCAGCAAGTTTGCTGTGGCATTTTATAAAAATGCTCTATATAAAACTTAGGTTTCTTTAAATCTGAGATAGTAGAAAATGACTCAAACTAGTTTAAACAATGAAGTGAATTTACTGGCTTACCTACCTGGAGAGTTTTTAAAGGCTTGTGTTTGTTTCATTCTGTTGCTCACCAGAGATTCCTTCGTTAGTCTACTCTGCCTCTTACAAAGAGCCACATCTAAAGGCTGGCTTCCTTTTTTCTGGGAGACAAAATAACCACAGCAGGATTCATATTTATACCCTGCAACACCTCTAAAGGTACAAAGAGAGAGCGTGCCTTTCTAGAAATGATTTTCCTGATCTCATTTGCTGAGCTTTGATAAAGTTCGGTGGCTACTAATTGCTATCATGCCAGTTAGCACAGCTCTGACACTCATGTTCCACCATCAAATGCAGATGTGAAAAGGAAGAACACTTAATAAAAAATAGTGCAGTAGTGCATAACACCTTCAAGAGAAGGTGTTATGAATGGTATGTAAATGTGATGGTTAATTTTTATGTGTCAACTTGACTGGATCAGGGGTGCCCAAATATTTGCCTAAAATTATTTTGGTGAATATCTGTGAAGGTATTTCTGGATGAGATTAGCCTTTGAATCCATAGACTGAATAAATCAGATGGCTCTCCCCAATGTGGGTGGGCACGATCCAATCACTTGAGGACCTGAATCGAACAAAAAGAGGGAAGAAAGGAGAATCTGCTTTTTCTCTGCCTGTTTGAGCTGGGACATCATTCTCCTCCTGCCCTTGGACTGGGACTTACATCATCCCTGCTCCTGGTACTCAGGCATTCAAACTGGGGCCGGAACACCACCGTGAGCTTTCCCAGACCCCTAGCTTGCAGATTTCAAATCATGGGGCTTCTCAGTCTTCATTATCACATGAGCCAAAATCTTCTATAAATCTCTTTTTATATATTATATATGTAAGATATATGTAAGTATATGTTTATATGGCTATATATAGCTCCTTTTTTCCTATTTGTTTTAATTTTCTGAAAAACGCTTACGGAATACAGGAAATAATGAGAATATCCATGACACTCTAAATCATTAAATGACGTTTCTGACCTAATGATAAATTATTACTATAGTTTTTAATGAGTGTCTCTATTTTACCAATTAACTCAGTCAGCCAATCAAAGGCATTATTTACTGAAAGATAAAAAGTTCTGCACCTTCAGTTATCAGTGACACTGCAATGATCCATGGAAAACTCACTTCAGTCCACACATGTATCTGTGTATCTTTCTTCATAAAGTAGAAGACAAACCAGAAGGAAATATTGCAATTTGATTATACGAAGCAGGTGGTTTTAGCAGATGCTTATCTATTTGTATACAGAAATAAACATCAATTTACTAAGGAAGGGATCAGTAGTACAATTCGCTGCACTTATCGTGAGCTGCTTGACCTGAATGCCAAATATTGAATTAATGGAAAGCATAATGATCATAAAGAAAAATCAATCTCCAGCAGCAGAGACAAATATTCCTTTCATATTGGTGATGATGGTGGGCTTGAAATTAATTAAAAATTTCTGTTAATGATGGGGTGATATTTGCCTTCATTTTATTTCAATAATGGCTTTTTTTTTGTTTAACCTTAAAACAATGTTCACTAGAAGTCCTTAACCAGTTTTTCAAAAGTTATTTTCCCTTCTTCACATATTTCCTTCTGAAAAATAATATCTATATTTGATTGAAGCCCATAGTTTCATGTTTGAAGTTACCTTTTTTCTTTGTGTGTATCGTTTATCTAAAAATATTTACTGAAAGCCTCATACTAGATAGGCATGGCTTTTTGAATAGAAAATAAAAGAAGAAACAAAATGAAATTTTCCCAAAAGAGCATACTACCTAATGAATTATGTCAATGAAAAATTAGTAAAAGAAGAGAAAATTTTTGTCCTGCAGTGCCAAAACAATACCATGGTGGATGTAAGGAGGGCAACTGAGTCAACTATGGATGATTAGGGACAACCATATAGAAGAGGAACCCCTTAACTGGGAATATAGGTATGAATCAGATTTGGCTACATAGGGAAACAGAGAGAGGTGATTAAAAGAAGATGGGATATGTATATATGTGATTCAAATAACAATAGAAAGTTAGATTAGAAAACTGAAATGAGACAAGGTCTAGGCCAGATCACAAAATGCCTTAATTAGTGTGAAAGGTGATCAGATTTTTAAGTAATAGGAATTTCAAACTTGAGAGTCGAATTGATATATTTTTCCCCTTAGAAGAGTCTGTCTTGAGCACTATGAAGGGGAGATTGCCTTACGGGGAGATTGGCTCACCCTGTCACATCTACTAAGTCATCTATGTCTGACCCCATATTTGGTGTTTTCTCCTATTCTTGTGAATGGATGTTTTTTTCTATGGTTGCTCACTCCATTTGTGTGCTACAGCCATTCACTCTGACTACTCTTTCCTGTAGCTCTATTTTTCCCTGTTAATTATTCTCTTAAACATTCAATCACTATATTGCTTCGCACATCTTAGAAAACAAAAACAAAGTAACTCTGTTTACCGCATGTATCCCTCTAACTACAATGTATTTCTCTGCACCTTTTAATTACAAAACTTCTCAATAAAGTGATTATTCATTGATGGCTTTTTTCTTCCACTTTTTCTTTACTCCAAACAGACTAGCATCTCCTCACATTATTGGGGAAAAAAATCTTAATGCAGACATAGTGCATTCGTCAGCAACTTTCTTTCTGCCAATAAATAGAAATGCTCAGAATTTAGTATACTCAAATAGTAACAGCATTTCCAGTATTGTTCCCCAGTTTATCCTTCTGGAAATACCTTCTTAGCTTGGCTCCAGGAAGCCACTGTTTCTTGATTTTCCTACCTTTCACTGATATTTGCTATTTCATTTCTATCTCCCTACAATCCAATTGTTAGTGTGACCCAGGACTCAGACAGACCTCTGACATTCCCTATATATCAGCATGTCTTTAACGAACTTATTCAGTACCACTAATTTTATAACATCTAAGTACTGTTTTCTCTGTTATTGATTATATTTATCTGAGATATCTCTCCTGAACTCAAAACGTATTTAACCGCCTATCTGATTCCTCTGTTTGGTTGTCTAATCACCATCTGAAGTTTATCCTCTATAAAATCAAGCTGCAAATATTCCCTCTCAAATGTGTGCCTCCTGCAGTCTTCCTTACCACACCCTGTTCTCTCAGTTACTCAGGTAATCCTTCTTCCCCACTTGTATTAGAACTGGGACTTTGATTTTTTTTTTTTTTTTTTGCTCATGACCCTTTTAATAACACCTAGAATAAAAGCTGACATATAGAAAATGCTCAATAAATAATTGTTCAATGAATGTAGAAATGACTGAAATCAAAAGGAGGGAAATAAATTTGGCTTTGGACTATTTTATGGGAATATACTGAGATAAAAAAATTTTTATAGGCAATTCAACATTAAAATAATTATAATGCATATAGAGTGGGACAAACAACTAACATCGAAGGCAAAATATGAAAATCTAGGGAAAGCGTGAAAATTGAGATGAGGAAAAATCCAGGGACAAAATTTTGTGGAAAGACAATATTCAAACATTGGGAAGCCAGAGAAATTCCTGAATAAGGAAAAAAAGAGAAGCGATTAGAGATACAAAATAAAAATAAATGTGATTAAATTCAAAGGAATTGAGAAAGGGATTGCAAAAGAGCCAGTTTTGTTAAATGCCCACGAGACCAAGTTAGATAAAAACTTGGATTGACACAAAGGGGGTTATTGGAGAGCTAATTAAGGCAAGCTTAGGGGAATGATTGGAGTGGAAGCCAAATTACAAAACATGGAGAACTCGACAAGAAGAAAGGAGATGAAATGATGGACATAGATTGTAGGTTTATTATTCTTGACTGCAAAAAGAAGAAGTAGAAGAGGCAGAGAAAGGTGGATAGGGGTGGGAAACAGAATAAGCGATTGCATTTTCCTCTGTTAATATGGGAGAGGAAGTCTAAATATGCTAAGGAGATTAAATCAATAGTATAGGAACATTTTAAGATGTATAAAGGGATAATTTATGGGATGAGGTCTTGGAAGAAACAAGGGGTCTAAAAAATGGATATCAATAAAAGTATTTATTTTATTGAAATTTATCAAATGTTCTGTTATTATCAGTTTTGCAATGAAATTCTTAGTTCTGAGTATTATTAAATGATAAGTCACATTTTT
>CAUYRB010011971.1:0-38753 GCA_963574695.1 Propithecus perrieri | reverse complement strand
TATTAGAAGGTTCTTGAGGCTCATCTCTCTGTTCGAGGTGTCTCTCTTGATGCTCCCTGAGTTCTCTTTCCAAGCGACTAATTCGACCTTCATATTGGGACTTAAGAGCAGTCATACGAACATCCAATTCATCTTTCTGTTGATCTAAGGCTCCGTTCCTTTGTTTAAGCTCTTCATTTTCTTTAGTTAGCTGATCTTTTACACCTAACGAAGTACCCGTGCAATGATTTACATGTATATATACATAATATTTACATTATAATAAAACATTGAAAAGAATATTTATGTGCTTAATTAGCAAAGATCATATCAGATTCCACTACCGTACTTTAACATCTAAATTATACATCTAAATGAGCAAAGTTCTAACATATTCATGCTTAGTATTCTATTATAAAATATACTTACTCCAACATAAAAATGTAACTTTTCCTAACTAAAATCTCAAAAAGCTAAAGAATTCCAGTTAGCAGAATTCTTTAACAGTAACTTTAATATTTTAATGTACCATTCATTACTACGAATTGCAAAATTTTCATTTCATATAATCCACAGCATATATTTAAAAATAACTCAATAACTTTATGAAATAAGTTGCTGGGACACTGTCTTAGAGATCATTAAAAATAATGCTCATAATAAAACCCAACAGTTTGACATTTTATTTAACTATTCAGCAGACAGGCAGGCAAGGGTGAATAAGGCCGTGAATCTTGCAGCACTGGGCTCCTCATAAATCTGACATGGTGCCCTCCCTAAAAAGCTAGAGGGGCCCTCTGTCCAGTGAGGCACAAAAAAATCCCTGGGCTGGTAAGACACAATGCTGTCTACAGATGGTACCTGGGCGGCACAGTCTGGGCCCAAATGATCTCTGTCACAAGGTAGAATTGGTAGCACACTAAAGCAGAAGGATAGCAGTACCCGTTATCTATTTATTACCAGTTAACGATTAAGAAAAACTTCATAAATATATCGACATTCTCATCACACTTGAAAATTAAAATTGCTCTATGTTTGTGTCTAACTAAATATACCTAATATTTAAAGCACACACCAAAAAAGTCACTTTGTAGTATGTGTACTTTTCTTCTTTCCAATTTAATTTTAAGCCTGTATCACATAACCAAATTTTACTACCAGGTTCAAGCATTAAACAGAGATTTACCAGCTAAGTGCGCAATTTTTGATTTTGCTGCCACAATAGCCTTTCTTGTTTTTTCTTCCTTTTCAGTTATCTGTTGTCGGAGCTGCTCCTCCTGTGTGGTTCTATCTTGAAGATCCTGACGAAGCCTTGAAAGTTCAGATTGAAGCTGCACAGTCTGTTCTTGAAGATTTCTTGCTTCCAACTCTTTTTCAGACAATGTCTTTTAAAGGAAGACAAAGTATTCACCATAGAATTCAATCAAATCAATCCAATCCAATCAATCAATACGATACAATCAAATCAAAACTGCATGTCTGTCATATAAACTTAAAATGTAACATTACTTTGCTTTTTCTTAGATTAAATGGAAGTATAAATATAAAAATGTGGTCAAACCAACTAAGTGGACACTTGAAGATAATTAGATACTGTTTACATACATGGGCCATTCAAAGTAAAAAGAATAAATTTATGCATTCCCACATGATAAGGGAAAGTGTCAGTGGCTAACACAAAGTTCTTTAGGTATACAATAAGGAAAGAATTAGGGACTACACCTTTTACTGCTCTCACATGCATACCTTTTGCAGGTTCTCTACTTGACTCTCAAGTGATTTTGACTTTGTTTCAGCTTGGTTGAGGGTTTCTTTGAGCTCCTGCATTTCCTGGACTGAGACATGCTGTTCCTGATGGTCTCCAGAAGACTGAGCAGAAGTCTCCATGACCTAAGATGACAAACAGTAGTAATACACTTACGTATTTATATTCAGTAACTCAACTTCTACAACTTTATCTAAGGAAATAATTATAGTTATGCAAGGAAATTTTATCCTTGAGGGTATTGAAAAATGAATTTTCTATAGAACGACTTTACTGTCCAAAAATAGGGAATTAGTTAAGTAAATTATGGTTTTCCATACAACTAGGTACTAAACAGCTAATCAAAATGATGATGCACTGTAGATGAATTTTTGACACAGAAATATATTTTCACAATAATGAGCTTTTCACTTAACTCAAAGTGGAAAAGCAAGACCACAAAAGAACACATGCAAATGATATCATTTCTTTGAGAAAACATATTACATGTGCAGAAAAGTATACTAATGTGCTAATAGTAATTAACACTGAGGGTTAAGAATTTTGGATTTTTTTTCTTTATATATTTTCTAATCCAACGTAGGATAAGTATGTAATTAAGTCAACATACAAATTCTTTATCTTTGGGAATTAAAAACAAGATTTAGGTTCAAAATATAACGAAGATTTTTGGATTCTTTTGGATAGGCATTTAACAAACAACTTACTTGAAACTATACAAAGTCTGATTAGTCATTATTTTTTGATATACACAATTTTAATTAGCAATGAGTTATGAGGAGGTGGCTTTAAAAAGAGATAGTATTTGAAATGTGAAAACTGAACTAAAATATCTACCATTTACCAAAATTTATTGAGTTTATACTGTACTTCAGACATACTAAAAGAACCAATCTTAAACCAAATAAAGATATCATACACACTTACACAAGAGTTTAGAATCTAAAAACCAGCAATATTCAAGATTACAAAGAAATAAGATATCTTTAAGATTCACTCTAATTTTTTTCTAAAGAAAAGCTTTCAAAATACCTTATCTTGTTGTGCCTTAAGTTCTTCATATTGAGTCTTGTACCTGCGTCCGATTTTCTTGACTTGAGTAATAGTTTTGACTTTTTCTTGGATATCAATTATTTTGGCATCTAAGTCCTTCTGGATGGTTTCCTTTTCAGTTCTTACTTTATTTAAATCTTCCTTCAGACTCTGAATTAAGTTCTGGTTGTTGGTCAAAGATGCATTTGATCTTTAAAAAATGGAGGAAAGGACAAAGACTAAATATCAAGACTTTTTTCAAATTTTCAAATACTTCAATGTAAGTTTATATTGTGCTACTTTAATAAGTTTTTTATTTAAAAATTCTAAAAAAACCTCCACACACACTTCAAAAGATATTTAACTTACAAATTTACAGTCCTTTGGAAAGACCTTATTACATAGGCTTACGTGCCTATTTTAGAGGTAAGAGACACTCTAGTGCTACTAGTGGTCGAGTAACATGCACAATTTTACAACGTAATCAAGGGATGCTATCTAGATTTTAATTCAGATTTGCTTGACAGCACACCTACATTCTTTCTACTGTTGTGACTCTTTTTCTGTAACAGGCCAGACAGAGTAAATATGTTAGGCTTTGCAAGCCACATAAAGTCTTTGTCGCATGTTCTTCTTTTGTTATACAGCGCTTTAAAATGTAAAAAATCATGCTTAGCTTATAGGCTGTACAAACACAAGTCATGGGCAAGATCTGGCCTACAGGCTATAGTGTACCAACCCCTATACTGCATTATGAATTGAACTTGAAATCAGATGACCCGAATTAAGAGTATGGGTCTAACAACTAACTCTGTAACCTTAGGTAGTCAAGCTTTTTGAATCTTAGCTTCCTCATCTTTAAGACTAAAAAATAATATCTCTCCTAATTAACATACAAGACTACTGTTATGAACAGAGTATATATGACAAAAATTTATAAGCTGTAAAGCATTCATATAAGTAGGAGACATAACATTGACAAATTATGCTAAAGTTTAAAAAATGTAAAACAGAAACATTAATTTTAATATTTAATTTCTTATCTTTAAAGTGGTAAAACATCAGTATAAGTACATTTATGGAAATATTTAATTTAAAAACTACTCGTAGAGTTTCACGAATATAAGCTAACCAAAAAAAGAAAAGAAAAACCTATTTATTAAAGTTAAGTTTTGACAGCTGGTTAGCAAATTAACTAGCTTTAGAATTATACTAAGTAGCTTTTTAAAAAACAAAATATAGAGAAATAATTCTCTATAATGAGAATAATATTCTCACATATATTTTATAAATGAAGGCATAATATTATATCATCGTTTGCTTGACTCCACAGAAAAATAGAGGGAAGCCAGAT
The DNA here is from genome assembly GCA_963574695.1 of Propithecus perrieri. Taxonomy (NCBI): domain Eukaryota; kingdom Metazoa; phylum Chordata; class Mammalia; order Primates; family Indriidae; genus Propithecus; species Propithecus perrieri. The sequence goes on along the minus strand of CAUYRB010011971.1, from coordinate 34,623 downwards.
AAAAGGGCTCTAGTGCTTTCCATTCTTTCTAAAACTAGGAAGCACTTGAGGAGTCATATAAAGAGTTGAAATAAACTTCAAGATTTCATGTATTATATAAGATTTAAGGCTTCTTTCCACATACCTTGCAATTTCAGCTTTAAGTCTTCCAATTTCTTCCGTCAACTGTTGAATACGCTTAGTATGAACTTCCTTTTCAGAAAGGAGCTTCCGATATTCTTCTGTATCTGGATCTTTCTGTTGATTTACTAGATGCTAGAAGATCAAAAATGCATATTTGGTCTTTTAGGCTTTATGAAACAAATGTGCTATAATAAAATAGTAGAATATCTAATTATGTTTATATTAGGTATCCTGCATGTAAAGTGATCAAGTACAGAACTACAAGATACCAAGATCAAACTGAGATTTAGTTTGTTTAGCCAGAATGGAAGAGGGCGGAAAAAAAAATCAAATGTTACTAACTGCTCATTATTTTTTCGTATTTGTGAATATACAGTTCAGAGTATTTATAATGAGGCCAAATAAAGGGAAACAAAGAATCTTAAAAGCTTTTAAGTACCTAATTTCATTAAAGTGATGTTTACAATGAAAAAAATGTGCATAATGTATTACAATTTAAACAGACATGAGCATTTTCTAGGTGCCAGGTGCTGGGTGAACTTCTTTACATTTATTTAATTTCTATCACATGAAGAGTGGTATTATTTCCTGTGAGAGGTTAAGGATCTCTCACAAATTACATAACTAGTATGTGCAAGGCAGATTTTCAACCTTCTGGTTGAATACAGAGCTGGAGTTTCTAACCACACTATGCTATATGGTTTCATCTCTCTAAAAAGGTACCAGAAACAAGTCGTCTTAAAGTGCTTCAATCAACTATATAAATTCCCATGTTCATGTATAAAAGTATCTCAGAGATAAAGACTAAATTTTGGAATTATGGGAAATAAATTAACTGCTTTTTAAAAATTAAATGTAACCAAAAATTTTTAAAAATTGAGTTTTAAGTTTAACATCTATTGCATACATACATGTAACATATTAAGACTTTCACTGATAAAAACAAAATAATTTTCCCTAGTTCTTCAAATATTTTTATCCCTTTACATTTTACCCTATTAGTTAAAATCAACATATATTCCTAGACACATTTCCATGTCTAGGAATAGGTATAACTGCACTTACCTGGTTACGCGCTTTCCAACGTTTGACATCCTCTTCTAGTAACTTCTTCTCTGCCTGTAACATACCACTTTTCTCACTCAGCTCAGCATTTGCTTCTTGTAAGGGTAAAATATCTAACTCCAGTTTTCTCACCTGAAAATAGTGCCAATATATTTTTTAACAACTAATGTAAAAATTCATTTATAATATTATTAAAAATAATAATGTCTCCATTTTTGATTACTAATCTACAAACCTTTGCTTGCATCTGCTGTAGATCCTGTTCCAGTCTCTCCTTTTCTTCTCTTAGCATCTTATTGGTTTCCATAACTACATTCATTGTTTCAGTTTTCTTCATCAGTTCTTCATGCTGAGCCATTGTTTTTGCAGTTACCTAAACATTTCAAACACATACAGACACCAACATTTAATATTAGTTGAAAGGCTACCTTTTCCTACTAGTTCTAATCCGCCCTACAACAAAATAGAATTTAAATTTCAACTTTTAAAACTGAAATTTTTGAAAGTTTACAATTTTCTGTGATGCACACTAATTGCAAAGAGTTTAAACAAATGCAAGGAATTATAAAAGTAAAAAGACACTACAAATCCCACCAACAAATAACCAGTATTAACATTAGGTAAAAACATCAATCCAAACCTCTATTTTTCTGTATTATTTTTTTCTTGCTGTACCGAATTTATTAATAGTTCTAAAATAATGTTATTTTAATCCTCAGTTTTTTCCCTCATGTTCAGAAATCCCTCTTTTCTTCTGTTGTTTCGTCACTTTGTACTGAGCAATTTTACTGAATAGCTATTGAACTGTGAAGAACTTTTTTTCTTCTCACTGGATATAATTATCCATCTTTTGTACATGATGTTACTTTCTTCCCCCACTATTTTCAAAGTTATAGGATATTTTGTGGTTGCCATGCTACACTGCTCATACTTGGACAGCTATTATATTATTTTTGATATAATGTGTATTACTTCTTGATTCTTTTCCTCCTATATCTAAGAGTTGGTTTTTCCCTCTGAACCTGTTCATGGGCTGTGCATTTTTTAGTATTTGCTTTTCTACAGCCCAAGGGAACAACAGAGGGAGCAGAAAAGACTGAGACATTATGCCATCTTTGTTAGAAACCCTAACTCTGCCCTTCTTTCCTTCAAGCGTTAACTCTATTGAATTAGAGGGTCTGTTATTATTTCCATGGTGATAAATTTGAATTTGGATTATTTTCTCAACAGGATGAAATTCTGAAACTTTTAACTTCTGCTGAAAACATAAATCCCATAAATCTACTTATTACTTTCCCCTGTTCAATGGTTTCTCCCTTGCTGTCATTTTGACTACTTATTAGTTAAAAGAAGGTAAATATTTTAAGGTCTTAATTTCCTTCCTTTTAGATGTGGGGGTATATTACTGTATCTCCTCAGAATGAGGTAACTCAACAATAAGCTTTTGGGTGCTGGTATGGGGTAGTCAAGTCAAGCTTGTGCTATAAAAATCCATTTCATTACAGCACCTTCTTTTTCTTTCTTTCTTAGTTTTGACTACTTTCTGCTCCTTTGCTGAGAAAGATACATTTGGTAGCAGTTTTATTCTACCATTTTATTCTAGAATGACTATCCAGATGTATACACAATGACAACTATAATAAATTGAGACAGCTGGAATTTATTAAGTACATATTACAAAGCAGACATGGTTCTAGATTCTTCATGTGCACAAACTCACTGAATCCTCATTATTATTATCCAAATGTTACAGGTGAGGAGACTAAGAGCAGGGAAGTTAAACAATGTACCCAAGACCACACAGATAACGGCATGAAGCTAGAATTTGAAACCAGGCATTTGGTTACAGAGCCTTCACACTTAATCACTATACTATATTGTACTTAACAATCATTTAATGAATTTACAAGTCTAGGAAGAATGTTTATTTTAAAGTAAATTTTATGCTATCTTAATTAGTAGAAATATAAATGAATTGTTCTCTTTTAACAATTGCTTTCTTAAAGCTTAGTATACATACCTGGACTTTCTCCCTTTCAGCATTTAGACTATCCTGCAGTTCTTGCAACTCTCTTTCTAGAAGTTCAACCCTTTGTCGATAACGTAGACTCTCAACCTGAGCCACCTCAAATCTAGTTTCAGCAATTTCTTTTTCTCGTCGTATAAATCTACAAGAATATATATGTTAAAATTTTATTTGAATTAAAAAAGCCAACATTTCAAAACTTGGGTAATTTTTAAGATGACAAAAATTACTCACTTTATTATTGTCACGTTTTCGTTAATAATAAATGATGAGAGATGCATTTTTATTTTTTGTTAAAGACATTGGCTGTAAAAATGTGTATCTTTAAATTAACCTGAAAGGCATATAGTTTTTCAAGAGGAGCCTGCTCATATTCTTACTATCAGAATCAACTTTAAAGTCATTTATTTAATATTGCTACCTGTTAAAAGTGACCAGTTTGGTGGTTGTGGTTTGTTGGCCAATAAAAGACAGAATGAGCTTTATATCAAAAATGTGTATAATTCCCTTCTCTAATATATGCATTTATAATTTCATTTTATAGTTGTTATGACACAGAAATGAAGAATGAAAAACATATTTGATTTACCTGAGAATTTCTAAAATTTGTTCTTGAGATTTTCCCTCTTCACTGAGAGATACATTCAATGGACCTTGTACACCTTCTTTTATAGAGGCAACTACCTTGTCACTTAGTTTTTCAATTTGATCATGAAGTAATCTGTTTTGTTTCTCCAGATCTTCACAGCGCGAAACACACTTAGAAACTTCATCCTATAAGCCAAGAGGTCTATCATAATAGCAGATCTTTCCAATACACATTTAAAAAAAAAAACTCTTTCAATTCCCCGGAACGTTCTGTTATGATGTACAATAGTACCTTTAACATTCTCTCTCTTTCCTCCCAAGATGCTTTACACTCCAACAACTGTGATTCTGCTTTCTGGGTTGTTTCTTCCAAATGCTGACGGATCGATACCATTTTTGAAACCTGTTCCTTGGCAGCTTGTAGAGCTTCAACATCAGCAGCATGTAGCATCAATTCTCTCTCATACTTATTCTGAGCTTCCACAGCTATTTTAGCCTGTAAGAAATTATTCCCACATTGACACCAAAAAAATCCATAACGCTAATCAGTACTTTTGGAAAAGAAACACACTGCATTTTTAAAAATAAAGTGGCAACAATCTAAATGTAGCAAACAGGAGAATTAAAAGTTAATGCTATACCTACTTAAAGAACTTTTAACAATGAAACTTAGAAGACTAAGTAGCAATTTGGAATAAACTTTATGAAATAAAAAGCTAAAAATAACTAAGCTATGTGAAATAGATACACAAACTTCTATTTTTTCTTTTTTTATTTCTCTGTCACAGGTAGCCTATGAAACACACACAGAAACTTAAAAATAAAGGGAAATGAAAATCATTTATTTGCATATTGAGTTATAGATAAATTATTTAATTTGAATTTCCAATGGTATGCTGTGTTTGGCCATAATCAAAGATAATTCATTTTTATCAACTTTACTTATGAAGCCTCTTTACCTTGTATTCCATTTTTAAAGTAATATTGATGTATATATGTTACATATACATAAGCAATAAAGAATAGTAACCAATGAATAGCTATTAACATACCACCCAACCTAAAAATGAGGACATTACCAATAACCTTACATGTATACCTTTCCCATCCCACCATTTTACTAACTCCCACTCTCCTCAATTGTATTTTATCACTTCTTAAAATAATTATAAAAAGGTTTGTCACATGCATATGCATGTACATATATACACTTAAAATAATAAGAAGCTGTTTTTTATAATTCTATAAAAAGAGGTGTATAGAAATCTGTGCAAGCTCAGCAATGCATTAAAAATGTTATCAAGAGGTCCTTGTTTTTTGAGGGAACATACCTCTAACCATTTTGTTTGTAATGCAATTTTACCACAAGATCTACTGAAAGACCAAAACAGTAAAAGAATGTCCACAAATGAAAGCATGTATACGTTTTAGCCTCCTAATCCTGTTTTTCCATTTTTTCCCCATTTGTCAAGATTGCTTTGTTAACGAATATTGTACTATTTACTTTCAGCCTTCATCTATACTCTTCAATTTATCTTAGTCCAGGTTCCACAAGAGTGGAAATAATCTTGCATTTTTATAAGATCTACTTGTCCCCCAAACACATAAATATACTCCAAGAACCATTCTCCAGGATCAAAGCTGATTTCTTAATAACTGGCTATGAACACAACACTTACTTGTTCCTGACAGTCACGTCTGGCTTGCTGTTCATTACTTAGAGCTGTGCTTGCTCTCTGAAGAGCTTCTTGTACTTCATTCTGAACACTGGAAAGTGTTTTCTTCAACTCAGATAACTAAGGAGGAAGATGATTAAACCAGAGTTAACCACAAACTTACTTAAAAAATACTGTGTTGTATTACTGCATCGACAGACAGATTTTTAAAGATACAATTAGCCCAAAGGACTGCTGCTAAATTTAAAATAGTTATAAGCTGATATAATCTACTGTACAGTTATACAACTCTATATCCACTCCCTAACTAACATTTGCAAAAGTCAAATCTCAGACATAGGCTTCTAAAAAGCAGCACTAATACCTACTTCTGTAAAGTAGTCTAAAATTTTCAAAAGGAAATGTATACAGATATACAGGGTAAAACACAAAGCTAAAATTGTTGCCTACATGTTCAATAAATTCTGTTGAAATGATCTCAATGGTAACTAATGAGCTAGATAAAAGAATTCAAATCCTTACAAGAAAAAAAGATTAATATGGTTAATAACCTAATATACCTGTTGTTCCATGCTCTCTATGGCCTTTCGCTTATCATCCTGAAGTTCTTGTTTTTCCTTCTCTACTTCCATCAACTTCTTTTCCAACTGTGTCTGAAACTCAGCTGACTCTTTTAAACGAACTTCAATATTCTTACGCACTTCTTCTGTCACCTTCGCCATATTAAAAAAAGTAGGATACAAAAATTACACATTTAAAATTATACAATTACTTTCTCCAAATCTAAACTAAATTCGGTAAGTACTAAAATTAATGTTTGCCTTATATTAGAAAAAGAATCCATGAAATGTGACTAGAAGATACAAAAACAAGCAAAAACACCATGCAAATCTATAAGCATAATTTACCTTTCAGCTTGACTATTGGCCATTTTTCTCTTTTGAAGGGAAATTTCCATTCTCTTACTTTTCCCTCAATCCTCATATCCTCTTGCCAAATCTGCCTACTCTACCACTGAAAGGTATGTTTCTCACGTTTTCATTGCTTTCCACTGATGCCAACCACAAAAGGAGCTTTTAAAACCGTGGCCCTAGACTACTGCTATAGCCTTCAAATGAATCCTCCAATCTATCAAATTAATTTTCTAAGCAAAAAAAAAAAAAAAAAAAATTCTGGTTATGACATGTGAAAAAAAATCAATGGCTTTTAATAAACCTACAGAATATAATTTAACATTACATTAAAAACGCTTCACATTTGGTTCTCAATGCCTATTGTGATAGTATCCCTCACTATTTCACTTTACAAACTCAGTACAACAGCCAAATTACAAACTGTTATCATCTGATTCCTTTCTACCTTGGCTGAGAATTCCTACTACACGGACTATCTTTCTACTATACCTGGCTATCTAGACAATACCTTCATTCAAGGCTCTGCCACAAGTATCATCTCTCTTGTGAAGCCAGGCATTTCCAGGAGACAAATAACTTTCTCTACGTCTCATTTTCCTCAACATTTGATCTGTACCTTTCCTATAGCAATTACATCTTCCCTTGCTTTATGAATTTTGTGTTTTTCATTTATTTGGCTTATTAGACTCAGGCACTTTTAGAAGGTAATGGTGATAATGTCAGGCCAATTCATACCACAGTGCCTTATACATAGCAGGCTCATAATTTACAAAAAGGTTAATAAACGTGTTCAAATTGAATTCAGAATTGTACATACCTGTTTTTCCTTGTTCAGGGATTCTTCTAAACTAGTAACCATTGCTCGATACTGTTCTACATTACTAGTACTTGTTTTGAGTCTTTCTTTCAAGTCATTCACCTGCTCTTCTGTTTGCCTTAGCTGACTCAGAAGTTCATCCACATCTTCTTTGTCTGTAGGCTGACCTAGAAGATATAATAGCTCTATTAAAATTAACATTTTAATGGTATTATAGATCACGGTTATCAAAGAGTTTGTGAAATTACGATTAAGGCTCAAATACAGAAGTACTTAACTATCTGGAAAGTACATTTCATATTTCAATCCATGTTGAATACTAAAATAAAACTAACAGGTATTTTGTCGTGTTACTTCTTCAAAAAGTTCAAATATTTGACATCAGCTATCACAAAAATTAAAAAAGATATTTGGACCAATTTTTGTTATCTAAAATGCATAAAAAAGGAAAAATTTTAAGTTGAAAAGAATGCACATGGTATCAATGAGGACTATTGGATATATATATCTATATATACACACATCTCCTTTATACGTGTATCAGGTATCTATATATCTGTTTTACATACATATATACACATACATAGAGATGCTCCTTGACTTATGATGGGGTGATGTCCTGATAAATCCATTGGAAGCTGAAAATGTCCTAAGCTGAGAATGCATTTAATACACCTAACCTACTGAATATTATAGCTTAGCCTAGCCTAGGCTGCCTTGAATGTGTTCAGAACACTTACATTAGCTTACAGTTGGGCAAACTCATCTATTATAAACTCTATTTTATAATAAAGTGTTTAATATCTTATGTACTTTATTGAATACTATACTGAAGTACAGTTTCTACTGAATGTGTATAGCTTTTGCACCATCATAAAGTTGAAAAATCTTAAGTTGAACCACTGTAAGTCAGGGACTGTCTGTAAACACTTACTATTTTTTTCCCTTCCATTAGGAAATAAAACCATGTAGAATTGAAAAACTCAGAACATACCTTGGTCAGGTGCCCTACATAACTATTTTGAATCTTCAAGACTGCAAATTTATTAATTTAAGCCCAAAACTGAGCTTTACTATATGAAGAGTGAAGGTGTTTCCTTTTTCGACATCCGAAAAGAATATTTACAAAACATATTATAAACCTAACGAAGTACTTCTTTACTTAATATTGTATCAGTCTTATTTATTTACCTTTACCAGTTCTCTGTGAAGACTGAGAAGCAAGCTGGACTTCCATATTACTGAGGTGCTGTTTCAACGTAGCAATTTCCTTTTGTGCATTTTTTAATAGTTCCTTTGTGTTAAGATGAAGATTTGCCTCAGTATCTAGCTGTCTTTTCGTATCTAAAAGTTGAACCTATAAGAAAAAAACATAAACTCTATAAACAGTATCTTTAGGTTCCTAAGTAACTAGAGGTTCAAGTTTTCTTTCTATAGACCCTTAGAACTCTGACCAAGATAGAGTAACAGAAAACAGATTTAGCTTACCACCTCAAACAATCAAAAGAAAACAGACAAAACACATGAAACAACTGAGATCCCTGAGATGGTAAACAAGAGATGACTCCTATAAATGCCCTAGTTTTCTGGCTTCAAAGTTCCAGGACTATGACACAGGGCAGGGGAAATGAGGCAGGCACCAGGAGATTCCCTGAATCGGGAAGACAGATTTGAGAATTCAGGAAGACTAAAGTAGCTCAAATTCATAAGACAGATTATCAGAGAGAAGAGAGTTTCACAGATAGTGCTTCAGTAGTGGGGAAATTAATGCTAGATTGAGCACTGCTGTGGGTCCACCTAATACATCATAAAGACAAGACTCAAAAGAATCAAACCATTTTCAATTAATTTTATTGCATCCCAGAACAAACCTCAAGAAGATTAAAAGAAAATATCCAGCATTCAAAACTCACAATGTATGGCACCCAATCAAAAATAATTAGGCATATAATGAAGCAAGAAAAACTCTGTAAGAAAAGATTTTCAAAACCATGCTTCAACTTGGGTGGCAGTATGTCCACACACCAGATTAATTATTAAATATACACAAACTATAGAAATTCAGAACACTGACAGACTCACATCCAGATTTCTAGTAAGTGTATGCCTTTGTTCCACCTCATTTTCCAACTTCTTCTTTAGATGAGAGATCTCATGTTCCAATTTTTCTATCTGGCTACTAAGCCTTTGTTTGGTTTCTGTTTCAGATCGCTCTAATATTCCCTGAAGTAAAGAAAAAATTTTTGGTTATGTTAAAGAAAAAAGTAAAAAAATTAAAAATAAAAATACAAAGAGAATTAAAGGCTACAGAGAATTAAAGGATTACAACACACTGCTATATGAAGAAGTTAAGATCTATTATAAAATATTTACCAAGAAAACATTTTGACATTTTTCATATTAAAACATCTATTTATATAAAAAAAGAGAAACACGTTACAAGTCATTCAGATTTCCCACAGTTTTAAAGAAAAATAAAACCGAAGAATTAATCTTGTGAATAGATAAGTTGCATAGGACTCTATAAATACAGACCCGAGTAGCAAACCTGTCAATTGCATGGTTTCAATCAGTTCTTTCAATGTTCTATTTAAAATATTGAAATGCCTTAATTAACCCCCAAATTCAATGATTATCATAATGGATGAAAAAGTGACAGATAAATTTTCTAATAAAGAAAACCGAGAGGATACAAGGATAATTTGTATTTCAACTTGTTACAATTTTTTTTCTATAAGTGCTTTTTATTTGGTTACCTGAATTGTTTGCAGATTAGTTAGCAGCAAGTTTTGCCCCCTCTGTTCAGCTAACAAAGACTCTCTTTGCTGAGAAAGACGGACTTCTGACAATTTAAGCATTTCCTTTTCCTTCTTCAAATTTTCTGCTCTTACCTTAAGGCAAATACAAGTGAAAGAAAAAATGTTGTAAAATATTGTGTCAAATGTAATAATTCAATTATAAAATTAAAATGATTCATTACTACATATTTCTTAATGCTATTTAGAAACTATACCTCCTTATCATATGAGGAAATGTAATACTTAGTTTCACATATTAAAATATGAAGCAAAAATTACTGGGAATAGATCAAAGAAAAATCTTACAATTACTACAAATACTTATTATTCCTTTGCTCTAACAAATCAGATTTTAGAAACAGCAAGAAAAATCTAAAATGGCAGAGTAAAAGAACAAAACTATATCACTATGCTATAGACATACCTGCACACTAATAAATTATGCATATTTTAGAATCCATATTTGTTTCTAAGTACCTATTTGAAAGTGATGACGGATATATTCAAACTTTTTTTTTTTCTCTCATCAAGAGGATACTCTGAGTGTCAGGGAACCTGGGAGAATGCTCTGAAAATTAATATTTCATTTCAAAGTATTTATATTTATACATGATGACTCATATGAATTATCAGTCATAAAATTCACTCTAACAGTTTGAAACATTGCTGCTGCCCACTCCTCACAATGGAGTGTGAGCAAGATAAAAATGAACGATGTAAAAGGACTTGTAATCCACAAACCTCTTAAATATTTAAGCCATATCAATGAGTAAAATCAAAGTAAAAACTAAAGAAATGTCAAATGCAATTTATAATGCAAATCAGATCAGAGAGATTTGTCTCACTTCTGCAACAGCTAGCTTTTCATTTGCTCCTCTCAAATCTTGAGTCATTGTATTGATGATCTGTTCCTGCTTTTGAGTCGTTGCAGTAAGTTTCTGATTCCTTTCATGTAGTGATGTTATTTCTCGACGATATCCTTCAACATTATCTTGTAGCATTTCGTAACTTACATGGGGAAAAAAATTTTATAAGCAACCGAAATACTATATCCTAGTTTAGTTCCCTGAAGAATCTCACAACAGGTTAATTTTACATGATTAATAATATGAAAAAGTGGTTCATACAATACTGGGAAACCTTCATTCTTTTTTCCAAATTCCAATTTGATGGTTAAATTCAAGTTCTAAGAAAGTATACAGTATTTCATGCTGAATAACTTTTTCATTTTATGCATTCAGGAAAAATTAATGACATTTAAAATAACACCAATATAATGTTGATACATCAAACACCCACCATAATGCAGTATACAATTTAAGATATTTATGCACGGGTAGTGACGGATTTTTTCCCAATCCTTTTTTCCGCTATAATCCTTCATTTTATTTTCTTGTGTGCTTTAAAGGTTAGAAAATGGCTGCCTAAAGGTGTCAGCATAGAAAAAAAGGTGCTTTGAATCTTTTAGGTTCAAAGGATGTTGAACTACTAGATGCACAGTAGTTAACTGCCTGCTATACCCCTATAAAAACATATATTTATCACGTACTATATAAAAATAAATTTTGTCCTAACATGCTAAACTAACAAGCTTTCAATGAATCTAATAACCACGACATTTACCATGAAATGAAATTTACTATTATTTCCTTGGAAGTGACCAAGAAAGTGAATTTTCCTAAAATTACCTAACACTCGCTTCTCTTCTACCTAGAATAGAAAAGGCAGAATAAAATTTGCTCCCATTTCTCTATACTTTGGAACATTTACAAAAGAATTAAGTCCTATAGAAACAACAAATCCATCAATCTCAAGAAGGGAAACTAGCAACATTCCTCACACGAATTTCAACTTATAAATAAGATAATCCCTTAGCACTGCCCAGGAAAATCATTAATCAACACTAACAAATGAACTACCACAGGTTCTCATTCTGGAACATGGTCCACAAAAAAGCAACCCTATTGCAAATTAACTCTTGAATTTGATTGATCTATTTAAGTATAACACTTAGACTTTATTAAATTTTGAACAAAACAAAATTTACCGTTTAGAAGCAAAATCCAGCTGGGTAGAAATTTTGGTATTTTGTGACCGCAAATCTGTAACTTGCTCCTGAAGTTTCTCAAGCTGCTCATTTTGTATTTTTTCATTATCTGTTTTTTCTTTTTTATAGTTCTCAAAAATTTCCTGCAACTAAATATTGGAAATTATTAAAAGATAACACTGTTCTCTAAAAACCCAACACAAAGATAAAGGTGTGATCTTTACCTGTTTAAGGGCAGCCTTAGCTTCTATGGCCTCTGTTGATTCAATAACAGGTACTGGAGTAGGTGTGGAAACAGTCTGTGATGTACTCGAACGTTTTGGAGTTGACACAAGAGAAACATCATCTAAGCTTGAAGCTTTAGAAAAGTAAAAAGACTGATAAAATGCTTTGTTGGCTTTCATAAATCAGTTTTAATCTAATATGTCTTTGCAAATACATCATGACAAAATCAACAAGCTATATTTCTTTAAATGAAATCATAAGATTATAGGAGTTTTAAAATAAGAAGTCCACTAAACAATGTAGTGTTTTTGCTTTCTGATTAGAGATAATTTAATATTTACAGATTAAATGTTAAAACATAACCAAAATATAAATATTATAAGTTATTGATTCTAAGATGCACATTTTATAATAATAGTAAGCATTTTTTCTTTCTTAGTAATACATAAGATAATGGTGTGTTTCAGAGTTGATGGCATGTTGTAATTGATCTTTTATTGTAGTCAAATTTGAAGCTACCATCATTGTAGTGGCTACTGCTTATGCAAAATTTATTCCCTAATATACATTTCCAAAATATTCCTTAAGATAACACTAAAAGCCTACCTTGTAAGGGAATGACAACTCCTGTTGTTTGTGACAATAAAATACGGTACATATCACGCTGACGAACTATGGAATCAACAAGCTGCATCTGATGTTGTCGTGACTCACGGAGTTGCTCCAGTTCAGTGAGGGAGCTCTCAAGTTTGAGCTGAAGCTCAGTGATTCTGTAAGGAAAAGAAATCAGTCTATTTCACCAGATTGTGCTCAAGAGTTAGGTGATTGTAATTCCTACTGTAAATTCCCTAAGCATCTTCGTCTACCATGAAGCACACTATTTTTGTCTCTCTTGTCCTTTCTTTTCCTACTGAATTTTTTTTTTTTTGAGACAGTCTCGCTCTGTTGCCCAGGGCAGAATGCAGTGGTGTCATCATAGCTCACTGCAACCTCAAACTCCTGGGCTAAAGCGATCCTCCTGCCTCAGCCTCCTGAGTAGCTGGTACTACAGGCGTGCACCACCACACCCAGCTAACTTTTTCTATTTTTGGTAGACACAGGGTCTCGCTCTTGTTCGGGCTGGTCTTGACTCCTGAGCTCAAGCGATCCTCCCATCTCAGCTTCCCAGAGTGCTAGGATTACAGGCATGAGCCACCCACTTTTTAAATCCCCACCATACAGGACTCATGTACCCATACTCACAATGCAATCTGAAAAATTTGCTGCAAAAATTAAATCAATTCAACTCAGTCCAAACTTTAGTCTTCTTCTTGCTTTCATAGCTATTCTTCCCCCTCTAGCATACATATTTTTTGAAAAAAACTCTTCATAAGTAATTCCTGCATATGTTCTCCATAAAGCCTAGTGTGTTCCCCAAAAATCTAGGTCCTCCACCTCTATGCTCCCATAGATAGGCTTTTATCTGTTACACCACTAATCACACTGAACAAAAATTATCTACTTAATTATCTACTTCATTACCTATTATTATCTATTTTGTCTGTCTGACTCATAACTGAGGTCCCTAAGAGCAGAATTTTTTTTTTTTCTTTTGGTACTGTTGCTTAATTACCCGCCCCCAAATCACTCTATCCACAGTATCTAGCAGTTAGGGGCACATAAAAGATCAAAAGATTTCAATAAATGTTTGCTGACCAAACTGAGGTAGTCAATTGCTTACTTGGATGAAGTTGTTTCTTGTTCTTCTCTTTCTCTGGTTTCCCCAAGTTCCCTCAGAGCCACTAAAAGACGTTGATTTTGCTGTTGAAGTTCTTCAATATTTCTGTAAGATACTAGATGCTGTGATATTACTTCAGATGAACTGCTTATATCAGCAGAGCTTACTTCTTCATCACGAATTACATGGTTACCCCTTGCTTCTTCAAGTTCCATCAAAAGCACTCTAATCTAAAAATGAAGTTTTAATATGTTACAATATACTGTTAATTTCGATTCTGGAAATGTTTAGAAGAAAATGAAAATTTACAAATGAAAACATTACTTATGAAAACTCAATTTATACTAACTTATCTTAAAGAACAAAGACTCAAGCATTAGCATTTTACAGATTGAAACCTAAATAATCAAAGAAAATTTTAATAGAGCAAAATTATTTTTAAGTATGTAATGAAGGCTTTTATTTATTAAAAAGTAGCAAATTACAATTCTAGAAACGTGACCCCATTTTTGTAAAACAATGACCAAATAGCACCCACACAGAGATATTTTGTGTATGTGCTTATATATATCTTGTATGATAAGGCAGAGGGAGAAATAAATAGATTTTTAAACAAAAAAGCATGTATATATTATAGGTAGGGCAGAAAGAGAATAGAATTGATTTTTTAAACAAACAACACACACACAAAAATTAAGGTAAAATGTATGAATGAGACAAATCTACATTTATTGAGTTGCTAATTAAGAAAAAACAAATTAGCAGAGTAATGCATATAGCATGACTTTATTTCAGTAAAATCAAACAACTCTTACATATGTTCGTATATCCTCGTGTATGTTTATAATATAAGGATATCAAAGAACACAAAACAGTTTGTTAACACTGGTTACATTCTTGGAGGATGGCGGTGAAAGTTGGAGAAAACGTTTATTCCCTTTGTCCACGTATTACAACTAGTACTTATAAGTTAAAAATTTGACAAACATTTGAAAAAAAGGGAGGAGCTATGACAAAACAATGACTAGGCTACAACCCTGGAAGAGTAGTAATCCTAACTCATTAGAATTTCATATGTGGTGGTACTATCTTTGATACCCTCAAACATTATCAGGCAGCCAGTTTAAAAAACAGGAAAAGAAATGAGAAATTCCAACCTGTTGTGAAAGATCTTTTATTTGTATTTCCATTCTTTGATTGTCTCTCTCCAGTACAGATGAATGTTTGTTGGCTTTATCAGTGTCCTCCTGCAATCGCTGAATCTCCTTTAAAACATAAATTCAAGTGAATTATATAATTGAAGCAGGTATACAAGTAATAAAAATAGACAGTGTCCAAATACCACACTAATCAATTTATAAACTAAAAAATTCTACCTAATAGTCTCTAAAAAGGGGAGAAATTCTGTATAAATATGACATTATTTCTTAATATCTCAAATACTGTTCACTACTATGCTTGTCACTATATGAAAATGATGGGGAATTTGCCATCCTCCCACCAAATTCACTGTCAACTACAATCTGACAGCCACATCATCTTCTTACTTTATTACCAAAAGATATCACAGAAATACTCTCAAACGCTTTGTTACTAAGACAAAAACATTGGACTCCATTGCAGTGATAATCATTATTAGACTTGTCATCTGGAGATAAATGTTAAAAGTAAAATATATTGGGTAAGATGAAAAAAGCGTGTGATTTATTTTAAAAAATGCATCAGTAAGTAACTCTAAAGCAGCAACAGCAGCCAATGCACAGAGCTGTTAAAAAAAAAAAAAGACACAGGATATGAGGTTTTGCAAAGTTTTCCATCAAAATTATCATTAGGGGTTTAGGGGCACAGCTTTAAGGACATTGCTATAGTCACAGAAATCTTACAGCTTTAAAATCTTATGTTTTATCTCAAATTTATGCAAATTTTGATTCTTAATGTGTTATTTTCACATAGTAATATTTTAAATACTATTTATATTAAAGATAATTTAAATTTATCCTCATGTTTCAAGTATCTCTGAGCACACTGCTCTAAAGGTATACGTAAATTAATTTCAACAAGAACCGATAAATGAAAAATGAAGTAGGTAAATGTTCATGAAAGATCACAGTGATAAAAATCTACTAAGTTCAAAACAAGATTAATTAAGATGACAAAGAAGGAAGCAATTTGGTCATAAAACTATTAGAACCTTACAAATGAGCATTATTGAATCTATACTAGAAGATACATGGTATGTTACGGACAGAAAAATTTAGCTACAAAAAGGAAACAAATTATCTTCAAATTCTTTAGCAGTTAGGAAGTATTTAAAATTTTTTACTACTGTTATTGTACATTCATGAAAAAGGAACAAACAGTATTGTTCCGTAGTAAATAGCTACTGTCATCTACCAAGCCCCTCTACCCCACTGTGCCCTCTCTTTAGACAAAAAGAAGCTCCAGGTAAATCCCTTACTTTCAACGAGGAAAGTTGCAACAGACAGACAGAAACTCAAGAAGATCTAATTGGACTGAGGGGACCTCTTTGCAATCTACACTGTTGGGGTGGGGATGTGGGTGTCAAAAAAAGTTAATTATTTCCAGTCAGGGAAAGACTGCTAGACTTCATCTGATTAAAACAAAAAGATCATTGGCTATAATACAGTATCTGAATTTAAGTTGACTTCTAAATTGTAATAGCAGCAGAGATTTAATTCAGAATTAGGGCTACAATTTATTTATATTCTTCTCCAAAAAAAAAAAAAAAGGAAAAAGAAATTTATCAGCTTAGAATGGTAGATATAAATTCATTTAGCTGAATTTCCTCAATAAAACTGATTCAATAATCTTGAAGATTTCCCTCAGTAATATTAATAGTTGTACACTAGAAGCAAAATAGATTATAAACACTCTTTTTTTTATCATTATCTATTGAAAAGTCATCTTCAGATGTAAAGGATATTTACGAATTTCCTTGACGCTTTTAATATGCAAAGGAACAGCAACAAAATAATGTATAAAAGTTATGCCAAATTGTGAAATGGTATAAAAAAGAAGTTCTTACCTATGGTCATACAATATTATCATTTCTAGGCAGGATATCACAACTGTCTGACAAACAATGATTATGCTAAATTCAGGAGAGTTCTATTATAAAGAGAGATTATTTTAATTTAAAGAGTGGTCCGAGGAGATTTGGCTATTATTCTCTACTAGAGAATCCTAAGGAAAACATACCAAATGCCTTTAAAAAATGTAAAAGTCTCTCATAATTTTAGCTAAATAAAGGTAGAACATTTTGCAATCAAAGGTGTTTAACAATGTGAAGTTTCAAAATGTATACTTGCCATATTATTGAAAATTGTATTTAGATTTTTCTGATTCAAACACCGTAAGAAAACACTACCTAGTAAATGATTTCTCATTTGTATTGTTCCCACAACTATAACTTAGGAATGGAACCAACCTTCATAGCTTGTTCAAGTTTAACAGATAAACTTGCCACAGCTTTCTGTGCGCGTTCATACTCCTCACGCTGGCGTTTCAGAATCGGTGCTTTGGCTTCAACTTCTTTCACTATTTCATCTAGATACTTATTAATTCTTTTGTTCTCCAGTTTCTCCAAAAGCAATTGATCCTGAGTTTCCACATAAGCATTATACAGCTGAAAGTAGAAGAAGGGCCATTTCAAATCTAACCATAATAATGGAAGCATGTGGTCTAGTTTCATAATACATATTCTTTAGCACTTACACGAAATAGAAATGTTAATTTATGTGTTAATGTGGAACTAGGAACTAAAGAAAGCCTTTCCTAGGATGATCCATGAATCGTAAGATGATGTTAAGAATAACTTTTGGGGAGAATTTCAGAAAGATCTGAACACCTTTGCTGAAGGAAAACAACTTTACGAGATTTAACACTGCTCTTACCTCAGTTAATTTCATGCCAGGTTTCACTATCTTAGCTACAGCTGCTGCAGTAGGAGACATGGCCGCAAGCTCTTCTTCAGATAATATGGCTCCTGTGCCAACACATACAAATCTAGTATATTTCGATAATATTTCAAACTGAAAGGTACTAATTTTTCAAGGTAACTAAAATATAAGTGACAAGTACTGTAAGTTACATATTCCTATGAAGTTTAAAAAATATGACACAAAAAATCACATAACCCAATTCTAAAAACCATGCAATAACCTAGGGATTTACAAACAATTATGTGTGATCAAATGGCACTTATATCTGATGACTCAATAAAGATACAGTATTAACTTTAAAAATAAATTTCATTAACATAACTTGATGGAATTTCCTACATCACACCAAGACAAAGAAATTCTATGAGTGAAATTAAATGACTTCTATGTAGGGAAGTTCTAGTATTTCAAGCCATTAATAAGCATCTGGTAGCCATACCTTTACGTTTTGTAGCAGAAAGCAGGTCATTTGCATTCTCTAATTCCTTCTCCAATTTCCCTATTTTATCAAGCATTTCTTTTTCCATTTGATCTTTAGATTCTTCCACTTCTAAAAGATGATCTTGTATTGCTTTGTTGGCTAAAAACATTTTTAAAGACAGAATAACCAAATATATCATTAAAATCTTACAGTTTATAAAATGTAACAGAACAGTCATTTTTCTCTTCAGCAGACAACATTAAATTCTATAGAAGCTGCACTTGACAGTTATCTACTAAAAGTTCTTGCTCTGCATATACTTCTTGAAATGTTCTAGCCTAGTGAGTCCGTTTCTCCTTTTGGTATCTCTTATCTATACGGAAAATAAGAAACTCAAATTATAAAATCTCAAGTGGTTCTAGGTATAACCTTTCTTTCAAATTTTGATCTTTTGTCTGAAATGTGGGAAATTATTGGAAAAGACTATATATTACATTAAAAAAGCAAGAATTTAAGGAAATATTAATAAAAGATTTTATAATATACTATTGATAACTTAAAAAGGGAGTCTTATTTATGGAGCAAAAGAGTACCCAAATGTACTTATCAGAGTAAATGTATGAAAAAAGGAAGAAAATTTTCTCATTAGAAATCAGGAAATTATACGAAGTTATTAGATCAAAAAACAGAAAACTGCTATCTGTATTTTCAAACATACTATTTGCTTAAAATATAACTCTGAATTTCATAATCCAAAGATCTTTTTTCTATGCCAAATTTTGTCCCTGATAAAGTTAAGTCTAACTTCAAAATCCAACGATATATACAAAGGTAAAGAAAAAAAAGTACTTTCCATCTAAAAACAAAAATAATTTTCCCATAATTGAAAACACTTACCTTCTCCAGCTTCTTTCAAAAGTTTATGTAGTTCATCCACTGCCCGGGTTAGTTCATTGCTCTTTGCCTCTGAGTCATCAGCAGCACTCTAAAAGTTAATCTTAAAAAGTTACCTAATAGTCAATAGTGCAACATTAAAATACCAACATGTATGGTGGGTTATTTACCTTGTATAGGTTAGAGAGTTTTATGTGAGCATTTAATTCATTGTGGAATTTCTCTTCCATACTGGCCTGTTGTTCCTTGGCCTGAAAAAAATAACCCAACTATAGCAGTCTAGTTTGAACTAAATTTAGAATGCTTTTTAAATGCTGAAACTAAAGAATCCATTTTTGTAAACTAAGAGATAAAGGCTAAAACACTAAAACTAAAATCTGCTTTCATGACAAAAATGAATAACTTTAGGGATAAAATATTATTGATATTTTTAACTTAAAGTAGAATAAATGATATTAAAATTAACCCATACTCATTTTTTAGACAGTATATTAGATATAGCATTTAATTGCTATTACTGTTTTAGCCAGGCTATACAATAGAGAATTCCTGTTTTCTGGTGCCAAAAATAGATTAAAAGATAACATCATTTTGTAAAATAACAGTTTCTTAAATGCTTTAATATTTTTATAAAAGAAACATTTTGAATTGGTCATCTATACCTCTTTTAATTTGGTCAACAGATCCTCCACATGCTTTTGAAGATGTTCATTTGATGTTTTTAAGCCATTCATCTGTTCTTCCAGTCTAGTCACCTAGAAACAAAAAGCATGGTGGGGATGGGGGGTAGGATGTCATACTAATCGAAATCACTTTGATATGAGGTTTATGCTGCCAAGGAAAAGCAAAATAATTCCCCCACCTGAAAAAGCAATTTAAAAATATGCATATTTAAGAAAATGAATAATAACAGTTCATAGAATGACGTGTTTGAATTTAGCTCACAAAATCTTAGGAAAGATACATCCATTATAAGACAGTAGAGAGTACCAAGATTCAACAAAGAATATCTTAAATTGTTTATTTAAATGAAATTGGCTGATTTCCTAGGCCAAATGTTAATAAGTTATGTCTTCCACATTTGACCCCTAATCTTACAATACAACTAATTAGGTACACCACGGAATATGTATTTAATAAACTGATACACAAATATAAGTTACACCCAGCATAAAGAAAGATAAAATTTGACTAATTTACCTCCTCTTTTTTGTTTTCAAGATTACATTTAAGCTCTAGAATCTCATTTCCTTTTTCTCTTCCAAGAGCTAGAAGTTCATCAGTTTTGGTTTTCAACTCTGTATTTAGCCATGTATTCTGATTATGTAGCAATTCCTTTTCTTGCTCTAAGCGTTTTTCTCGAAACTAAAGAAATCCAAGAAAATAACACTGACAGTTAAAGACGGTTGTTCAAAAGACTTTTTTGTAGCTAAGGGACATAAGCAGAATTTTATTTTAAAACAGAAATAAATATTAATATTTGCACGGTTTCTTAGCTAATGAAAAAAATCAAGTAAGAACTACGACAAAACTTAAATTCCAAATAAGCAAAATAGTTCAATAAAAACAGTCCCAATGCTTAATTCCCTGACATTAAAAACAAAACACAGCTTTTAATTATTTTACGGACAACTTGCCTATATTTAAAATTTAACTTAGATGAGTTTTAAGCAAAAATTGTACTTTGTAAATTAGGAATTACTTGTTACTTGCCTTAACAGAAACATCAGAAGCTTGAAGTTCATCCAATTTTAACTGAAGTTCACCCTTTGTTGCATTGCTTTCTTTAAGTTTTTCATTTAGACGTTTAACATCCTCTAGAGAGGTCAAAACAGAATTTGAAAATAATTACTAACACTCACAAGAACCAAACATCAAAAATATTACCTCTGAGAATATAAACGTTTAATACAATACAGTTGACCCTTGAACAACATGGGTTTGAACTGTGTGGGTCCACATATACTTGTATTTTTTTCAATAAACATTGGAAAATTTTTTGAGATTTGTGACAATTTGAAAAAACTTGCAAACCAACCATGTAGCCTAGAAACATAGAAAAAATTAAGAAAAAGGTAAGTCATGAATGCATAAAATATACGTAGGCACTAGTTTATTTTTATCATTTACTACCAAAAATATATTACGAATCTATTATAAAAAGTTAAGATTCATCAAAACTTATGCACACACTTACAGACAGTACATGGCACCATTCATAGTCAAGAGAAATGTAAAAAAATGTAAAAATGCAGTATTAAATCATAACTGCATAAAATTAACTGTAGTATGCACTGTACTACTTTAATAATTTTGTAGGGGTCTCTTGTTGCAGTGAACTCAAGTGCTGAAAATATCTGATTAAAATGCCCTGTGATGCTAATCATCTCCAGTAAATTGCAAATGGCAGTAAAAAGTAATCTCTTGCGGTTCTCATGTATTTTTCATTGTGTTTAGTGCAATACAGTAAACCTTGAATAACACCATTGAACCCATTTGAAGTGCCACTAATGATGCAGGAAGTGCTCCCAAGAAGCAGAAAAGTCATAACATCACAAGAAAAAGCTGAATTGCTTGATATGTACCTGAGATTAAGGTCTGCAGCTGTGACTGCCTGCCCTTTCAAGATAAATGAAACAGTGAAAGGACCATTGCAAAAAAGAAAAGGATATTTGTGAAGCCATCGCTGCAGCTACATCAGCAGGCACAAAAATCTTGCATTTTTTGTGAAATACCTTATCTTGTATTGAAAATGCATCTTTTATGGGGATGCATAATTGCTGTAAGAAAGGCATAACTATATGATCTGAGAGAAAGCAAAGTCATTATATGACAACTTAAAGCAAAAATAAAGATGAAGGATCTAAAGGTGGAGAATTTAATGTCAGCCAGGAATGCTTAGGTAATTTTAGAAAGAGGTTTGGCTTAAAAAATGTCAAGATAACAGAAGCGGCTTCTACCAACTAAGACACAGCCGACAAGTTCCCAGACACTGTTAAAAAATCACTGAGGAAAGGATATCTGCCTGAATAGGTTTTTAATGCAGATGAAAGTGCCCTATTCTGGGGGTGGAGGGGGAAGTCACAAAGCACGTTTATTAGCAAGGAAGAGAAGCATGCACCAGGATTTAAGACAGCAAGGAACAGGCTGACTTCACTGTTTCGTGCAAATGCAATTGGGTTTATGATCAGGACTACCTTTACCTATAAAGCCAGTAACTCCTGAACTTTGAAAGGAAAAGATAAACACCAGATGCCTGTTTTCTGGTTGTACAACAAGAAGGCCTGGAAAACGAGAACTTTTTTTCTAGACTGGTTCCACTGATGCTTTTTCTCTGAAGTCAGGAAGTACCTCATCAGTAGGGATTGTCTTTTAACATTCCTTTGGTATTGGACAATGTCCCTGGCCACCTAGAACCCCATGAGTTCAACGCTGAAGGTAATGAAGTAGTCTACTTGCCCCAAACACAACGTCTCTAATTCACCCTTATCATGGGATATCTTAAGGAACTGTAAGGCTCATCACACATGGTACTCTGGGAAAGGATTGGAACACTATGGAAGAGAAGCCCATGGAGAGAACATCATGAACATCTTGAAGGATTACAACATTCAAGATGACACTGTTCTTGGCTGTTCGTTTCTCCATCAGCCAGGAAGGACGCGTTGAGGTTGGCATACCCATCAAGGACAGTAACTACCATGGCTTCCGGCTCTTTGCCAAAACCTCAGATGCGTGGCCTCCTGGCCAGGCGTCTGTGGATTCATATTGTTGGAGCATTCATCGTATCCCTGGGGGTTGCAGCTTTGTGTAAGTTTGGTGTGGCTGAACCAAGAAAGAAGGCATATGCAGATTTCTATAGAAATTATGATTCTATGAAAGATTTTGAGGAGATGAGGAAGGCTGGCATCTTTCAGAGTGTAAAGTGATTTTGGAACATAAAAGAATTTCTTTGGGTTGATTTACATAGAAGTTTCCACTGACACCTGTGTTCCTGAGCTATGAATATGTGGGCTGAAGAATAGTTTCTCTTGATAAATAAACCATTAACAAATACAAAAAAAAATTGAGGTTAAATCCACACAATATAAACCAATTTCGTGGCATTTAGTGAATTCACAACGTTGTGCAACCCTCACTTCTATCTAGTTCCAAAACATTTTATTTTTTTAAAAGTTATCTTATTTTCATTTTTTGATACAGAGTCTTGCTCTATTGCTCAGGCTAGAGTACTATGGTGTCAGCCTAGCTCACAGCAACCTCCAACTCCTGGGCTCAAGCGATCCTTCTGCCTCAGCCTCCCGAGTAGCAGGGACTACAGGTGCGTGCGACCATGCCTGGCTGTCCTGCCAACTCTTTTTGTTTTTTTTTTTTGAGACAGAGTCTCACTCTTTTGCCCTGGCTAGAGTGAGTGCCGTGGCGTCATCCTAGCTCACAGCAACCTCACACTCCTGGGCTCAAGCAATCCGTCTGCCTCAGCCTCCCGAATAGCTACGACTACAGGCATGCGCCACCATGCCCGGCTAATTTTTTCTATATATTTTTAGTTGTCCGATTAATTTCTTTCTATTTTTAGTAGAGACGGGGTCTCAGTCTTGCTCAGGCTGTTTTCGAACTCCTGAGCTCAAACAATCCGCCCGCCTCGGCCTCCCAGAGTGCTAGGATTATAGGCGTGAGCCACTGCGGCTGGCCTGTCCTGCCAACTCTTAACTCTTGGCCGAGACCACAGGCAGGCAATGCCCAATAGATGCCTTGTTCTTTAGGCAGCCTAGGCTATGAGGCCGGAATCCTCTACATGGTATCGTCCCAAGAGAGCGGAAGGCACTTCCCAAGCACACCACAAGGCAATCCCTTCAAGTGCATAATGAAAATATTAAGAAACTTACATTCATCTTTATCTTTACCTTTTAAAGTTTTTATCTGTGTCTCTTTCATAATGTACATAATATTTTAGTATAACAGTACATGGAGATAATTCGTTATTAAGTACGTATAAACATATTGAAAGCACGTGCTCGAGTTTTTACAGCTAGAGGTTTGCAACCAAGGCATTTGGAAAGCCTACAAAGCACCATGTTTGGGACCAAGAGCAAGCTTTCCCTTCTAGAACCTCGGTTCGGAACACCAGCTAGAGCCATAGGCACACCACGGGGGGGCCCCTGCCCAGTGCTGAGGAAAACTTCAGGAGAAGGGCTCCTTTCTCCTCGGAAGCCCAGATGGCTTGTTCCTCTTTCTCCCTCTTGACACTGGCTGGTTCCCACTCAGTCCCGGCCACACTCAGCCGGCCCTGCCTCTCTGTCCCCTGGGGAAGCTAAACACAGGCGGCGGCTTTCAAAGAACCAGATGGGACGCTCACCGCCCCCACTCATCCCCCTCGATACCTTCACAGACTTTGCTGAAGACACACACCTGGCTTGGAAGCGTTTGCCCTATCAAGGAAAAATAAGTTCCCCAGAAAAAAACTCCACAGAGACAGAAATATTTCAGTCAGGCCTTGAAAGTTTTCCAGAACACACTCCAGGGACCCACTGCGAGGTACAGAATCTTTCTTTGTCACAAATAGTGATTCCTTTGTCAACACCTTTGATTTCATAGTCTGTACCGGCTCTCGGGGGTGCTGGGCACACGGATATACCAGGCCAGGCTGAATAAAGACTAAAGGGAGGACGCTAGGGCTGCCCGGGACACCAGGGCTCGGTGGCACAGCGGCAAGGAGCTGCGACAGCGGGGAGACGTGAGCCAACAGCGGGACAGCGCGCTCCAGGGAGGCACACATGTTCCCAAACCCTCCCAGCCTCCCCACGCGCCCCACCACTCCTCAGGGAGCCAAAGCCGGGCGGGCCATGGAGGTGACGGGACCGGCAGCCCTGCCTTTCGCTGCGTGTGGCCCGCGGACTCCCTCCGGAGCCGAAGGCGGGTCTCTCCGCACCCGGTGTCTACACCTGCGGACGCGGGAGGTGACTCCGCCCCCAGGGACACCTGCGCACCCCCCTCCTCATGACGGCGCGGCCGGCTGTCCGCTAGGCGTGGGGGGGTCTGGGGTCGGCCGCCCCACCTGTGCTGCCCGCTCCTCCCCGGCCCCGGCGGGCGCGCGCACAGCGTACTCACGACTCCGACACTCGTCCCGGCTGCCGAGCCGCCTCACCGCCGCCCGCAGGGGGCCTAGCGGGGACCGGGCCAGCTCCCCGGTGGGCGCGGGCAGCCTGCAGAAGGGCTTCGGCCGGTGACTGCCGCACGGCGGGAGGCGGGGGCGGGCTGCGCGTGCGCGGCCTGGCTCTCACGGGGCGCGTGCACCCGACGCGGCCCTGGTGGTGGGAGCCGCTTGGGCGCAGGGCGACATCTCCCAGCGCGTGTGGCTGCGGTTCCTGCAGAGGAATCATGTCCCCTGTCCCGCGTCCTGGAGGAGTTGCGGCCGGATGCCTGCCTACCGCTTACATACGAGACCAAGGCGGAAGAGCAGGGCGCCCCCACCCGGGGCGGCGGGGGGCGGGGGCGGTGAGTGAGCGAACCAGCCCAGAAGCCTGAGGCCGGGTCCTCGCAGGCGACCTTGAGCAAATGCCTGAAGCAGGGTCCTGTGGCTCAGCCCTGCCACAAGTGTCTGGCTCCCTCCTTTGGGGGTGGTGGAGATAGTAGGAGTCATCTGTGTGGACACCCCGCGTGTGCCCGCACTCTAAGCTGGGACACAAAGAGCTGTAGGCCCCTGATTGAACAGGCTGAACCAGCAAAAGAAAATGGAAAGATTAAATGATAGCCAGACTGACTGGGTGTGATTCCCAGCTGTGTGATCTTGGGCAAGTTACTCAACCTCTCGGTGCCTCCACTGCTTCGACTGTAAAATGGGGGTAGTATTCCCTTGTCAGTGAGGAAGTGGGAGGGGTTCAGTGAGTTAACAGATGTCACATGTTTATTACGTGTCTAACACATGTAAGTTCAGCCATGATGTTTGAGGATGGGCAAGGGAGTGGGACTCCGCGGTTTCTGAGTATGCCACCAGTCCTGATATGTCAGAGTACCCCACCAGTGGAGACGAGACACACACACCGCTTCCCAGATGTTCAGAGCAGTTTCTACACTGCCTACCTAGGGCCCAGCCATGGCAACTGATGGAAAAAAGACCCCTCAGTGAGGCAGAGAGTCTGGTCTTCCACCTTACTGGGGAGCCTAAAAACGTCCAGAGGGTGGCCTGGATCATGAGGGTGCCCAGGAAAGGGACTGGGTGGGTAAGGGCAACCGCAGTGAAGCCTCAGGTCCCCTCTGGTCTTCCCAGGACTATCCTAAGTCACCTAAATTCCCCTTCAAAACAAGCATTCCATTCGCAAGTCCAGCTGATTCATAACTTAGTTTACTCCTTTGTGGGCTACATCTGGCCAGGAAGGGGGAGAGCAGTCTCTTCTGACCGCTGGCCCTGGCTTCTGCTTCGGCCCCTAATTGAAGCCCATCTTCCCATCAAAAGCAGGCTAAGGGGCTCCAGGCTCTTCTAGCACTCCCTCTCCCTCCCTCACTGGCCTCCCTGCCACCCTCTGCCCAACTTCCTGCATCGCGCAGGTCTGAGACCTCTTCAGACATTGGGCACGAAGTCCTCGCCTGGCCCTTGTTCCAGACAGGTGGGCAGATGGGCAAGCAGAGCAGGTGCTCCCAGGGGCTGGCAGGGGAGCTTCCTGGCCAGGCCTCAGGGCCCTGGGTCCCACCGGGAAATGTGCTCCTGAGCTGGAAAGGAAGCAGCAGGGATTGGGTGTTGGTGGCAGCCCAGGCAGTCCTGGGATGGGAACCTGGCTGCACTCGGTCTGGAAGTTCCCATGGCCATGGTCCCATGTGGAACTCTAGACCCTTCTAGCAAGGGCTACTGGGAGCTGGTGCTGGGCCGGATCCACCTCTGCCCTCCCGCATGGTTCACTGGGCTCCAAGTCATCAAGGAACACAGAGAACACAACAGGGACCCAGGTAGCAGCTTTCATGGTAAGAGGAGAGGGTCATTAGAGAAATCCCCCGCCAGGCTGCAGTTGCGGTCCTGCCTCTGTGTGGCCATGCTGCGTGACACTGGGCCTGTCGTTTCTGCCTGGGCCTCAGGGACTCACAGCTACAAGGCCCCCAGCAGAGCACCCTCAGTGGCCTGTGTGCTCAGACACACTCCAGACCTGTGAACTAGATATCCTAGCACCCCGCAACGGGCTAGCAGTACCCCAGGGGACAGGGATCAGAGAAGGGAGTCACAGGGAGTCGTGGGAAGGCCCTCACCAAACTGGCAGATGTAACGGTTCCGGGTTTTACAGCGTTGGTCATTCCAGTTGAAGTCAGCTGATGCCTGTAGCTCCACGCAGTTGCCAAACCTGCTTGGCCAGGATGTCAGGTACACAGCGTGGAGGAATGACATCAGGAGTGGGGAGAGACTTAAACCCTCCATCCCATCCACCTGCAGCTGGGGCCACTGGGAGCCAGACCCGCTCTGAGCCCCCATCCCTGCCCCGGAGTGCTGCCTGGGTAACAGTTCCACCCACCCCCCTGCACACTCTGCCATGGCAGCCAGTGGAGGCACTGGGCACCTGGAACAGGCCCGTGTCCTTCCCTCGCAGCAAGCAGAAGGAGTGCCTGGGAGCCAACCAGGCCTGGACTTTCTCCAGGCGCTGGGTGAGGAGGGCCGGGTGAGAGAGCTGGAGCCTTGGCAGCCACACAGCCTGACCACCTCCACCCCTGCCCTGGGCATTCCTGGGCTTTGAAGACCACATGACCAGAAGGTCCTCTCGGTACAGGGTGGCCAGTGGCTGTGTACAGAAAGGATGCATGTGGGTGGACAGCTACAGAACGCCAGAGCCAGGGGACTAATGCAGGCAGAGCTGGGGGATGGAGGGATGGTGGAGGATGAAGGGACAATACATGGAGGCTGGAGACACATTGGGGGACAGTGGGGACAGGTAGATGGATGGAGTCTTCTTGGGGACCGTGTCTTTAGGTGACAGGCCTTCTGATTTACATCTCCCTTACCTCAGCACTGTGCCCGCCCCAGCTGTGCGCAGACTTCCCTGGCCACGGGCACCAGGCAAGGCCCAGGCCTCAGAGGGCCCAGCCAGGCAGCGGGCTGGGGGTGCGCTTCAGTGGAGGCTGAAGCCTGGGGGGAGGGCGCCCCACACTCACCCCTGGTTGTCAGGCTGCCCGAAGGCAAAACTCGTGAAGGCCTGGTGCTCCCCCGTGGTCCAGCGGAAGGAGTCCTTGGCGGTCTTGTAGGTGAGCCCTGGGCCGAGGGAGCTGAGGTTACCCCCACCTGAGACCCCTGGGCCCCTTCCGGCCCCTGCTCCAAGCACTGCCAGCCCCCTGCTGGGTCTTGCCCCTTGGCCCTCTCCCGGGGGAAGGGGTGGGCAGCCCAGCTGCTGGTCCCAGCCTGGGTGCCAAGCCCTTGCCACACCCTTGCAATCTGCTGTCCCTGCTCTGGGCTACCAAGACCCACGATTCCTGGAGCAACAAGGAGCATCAAGACCCCGCAATGGCCACGGCCCCAACCAGCCAGGCACTCACCAATCCAGAAGTTCCTGGTCTCGAAGTCGCTGTCGGTCACCTCATTGGTGGTCTCCAGGCGGCCCAGGTAGAAGGCGAGGATGTCCTGCACTTTCTGGCTCTCGATCTGGGCCAGCACCCCGCCTTTTCTCTGTAACCCCCGCCCCGGTCACGCCGGACTGGCAGGGCCCCCAGAGCTCGTGCCGGCCTCTCCTGCCCTTCCTGCCCTCCCCCACGACTATGGACGCCAAATGTGTGCGCTGGCAGGGCTGTTGTCACCCCTGGCCCTGACAGCCTCCTGCCTCTAAGAATAGGGGTCCCCCTTCCGCTCTCCCCCTGCCTGCTTCTCCTCTCTCTGAGCACAGGAGCCCAACTGGCAGCCCGGAGACCCCAGCAGGGTCCTGCCCCCAGAAAGGTTTTGTTTCCCCTGCACAGTGTCTTACACGCATTCAAACTGACTGCCAGCATTAATATACTGAGATGCCAACGAAAATGTGGATCTCTGGTTCTCTTGAAAAACCCCAAGTTCTGGCCACGCTGAACTCAAATTCCTGCATGGTGACCTGCAGCTGAAGCCCAGTCAGGTCAGCTCCCTTGGATAGAGGTTGGGTGGGACCTAGTCTCTGGGTCCCTCAGGTCATTAAGTGACCTCCCAGCTTCCATGAGCCTTTGAGTCTGGGCCCCCTGCCTTATGCTAATGAAGGGTGTGAGGTCAGAGAAGTCGAAGGCACCAGCTGTCAGTCTAGGGTCCCTCCATTAAGTCCCTCACTTGAGACCCTGGGGGTTCCAGGGAAGGCAGGGGACAGCCATCACCTGGCATTTCAGCTTGGCTCTGTAGTAGGTGTCGGCCTCTGAAGACACCATGAAGCAGTCTCCATCGATCCTCAGGTCGCAGGTGTGGAAGGGAAAGTGCACCTTGGCTGGGTCGGGGGTGCTGAGTCAGTGTGTGTGGACCTCAGAATCGTCACCCTCTCCCGCCCTGCCAGGGAGCTGCACCCAAAGCGTCCCTTCCTCCGGCTACCTGCTCCAAACTGGAGAGTGGGTGGGGGCAGTGGTGTGCTGGTAAATGTGTAACAAGGAACTCTCTTGCACGCCCCCTCAAAAAAAAACACAGTTCGTAGTATTTGCCAATTTCTGTGGTGTAATTCCCCACACTGTGGCCGATTTTGAGCTACGGATGTGACGTCACTGACTGAGGGGTTGGGAGGAGACGCACAGTGTGGGCTCCTGGGAGCTGACACCCCCCGAAGGAGGCCGGGGCAGCACTCACTGGCACACTGGGCTCCCCCGTAGCCCATGTCGCAGACACAGGAGCACTCCTCCTCCCGGAACCGGCCATGCACGCACTGCACGCTGCACCGCACTGCCAGGGCAGGAGGGCAGAGCGCTCAGCCCCCAGCCACCTGGACACCAGGCTTCCCCGCACAGGCCTCGAACATTCAGAAATGCCAACCACAGCAAGAATACCCTTCTCAGAGATAGAACCCATCGGGGCTTCCAACTGCTGCCACGCGTGGTGTCTTTAGTTTGATCCCCGTTGTAGAAAGAGGCAAACTGGATTTGGGAGGTGACCTGCCCCTGGTCACAGAGCAGGGTAGGGTGGGGGCAGTGGGATAAGAATTCACTTCTGGTTCCTAACTCTATTCTCCTCCCACCATCCCAGAACCCAAGGGGCCAAATCTGATTCTACTTTGAATCCCCTACACAGCTCAGGGTCTGGCAGACAGTCGGTGCTCCATAAATGCAGTGTGCACACTCAGCACATACATGGTGAGCACCCCCAACACACGCGAGACTCCCTCAAAGCACTCTCGGTAAGTGTAACCGTTCCAGGACACGCCACACAGGCAGACGTGTGCACACTCGGTCTCGGCCTCCCTCCTCGCCCCTAGGAGGCTGCCTGCCGGCGCACTGGGTCCCCCGGGCAGTCGCGATCTGGAACTCCAGTGCCTCTCACCTTGGCAGTATCTGCCCGTGTAGCCAGGGGGACAGTGGCAGTGGCAGGTGCTGATGTTTAGATATCCGTGGTTCCGGCAGCTGATGCGACATGGGTTCCTGGGGACCTCTGGTCAGATGAGGGGGGAGCCTCCCTGGGTGCTGAGGGCCAGGGCTTCCCAGACAGCCCCTCAGGAAGCTGCCACCCACCCCAGGATCACCAGGCCAAGCCCTCGTGTGCCTGCTGCCCCAGGAGGGGGCAGGTGGGTGGGACACTCACCACAGAGGCCCCCTGCGTGGTCCCAGGCTTTGAAGCAGCCCGAGACGCTGGCTGTGCAGAGTGAACACCAGGCTCCCTTCTTATAGGGGATGATTGTCTTCCCGTTGACCTCCCAGTTGCCTCTGTGAGAGCAAGTGCCAAGCGTCTGCAAGGGCCTTGCTGCCTGCCCCAAGGGCCCCTCAGCTCCTCTGGCTCCGCCGGGAGTCAGGGAGCTGGATAAGATGGGGAGATTCCCTAGGAAACAGAAGATGACCTCCAAACTAGTCCTGGGCAAATTCCCTGAAACTAGGGTCATGCTTCTTGGAAGGCACATCTGCATGGCCAGAATCTTCACCCTCTCCCTTTCTGCTTCTTCCCCCTCCCGCCAATGGGTAAAGGCCGCCAGGCGCGTGGATGGGCATGTCACTGTGGGTGAAAGCATCCTTCCCTGCCTCCCAGACAACCCAGCAGGAGTGGCAGGGCAGCTGCCGTCATGGGGGCTTACCCAGGGGAGTAGGCACAGACAAAAGCTTCCATGGCTGCCTGGCCCACAGAGCACAGATGCCGCCCACAGCCCAGCTGGCTCGAAGTGGCCCACACGAGCTGCAGGAGACACAGTGGCTCAGAAATCCTATCATGGACTAGCCCTGGGGAGGGGGACATAGCTTTTGCCACAATCCAGGCAGACAGACAGCTCCCTCACCTCCTTGGGGGCCTCAGGAGCAGCAGCTGTCCTGGGCAGGGCTATAGAATGGGTGGGAACAGCCTAGGAAGGCTTTCTCAGTGGAGCGAGCAGGGCCAGCTGACCTGAAGGGAGGGGAGATTGTGGATGGGTGGAGAGAGACTTGGCCATCAAGGGCTTCGTGATTGCAAAATGACCACAATCCTTCTTGCTACGTGACTTTGCAGCTCTTTGCAGTAAGAGGAGGTGTCTCTTTCCCCACCCCTTGAATGTGACTGGTCTTGTGACTTGTGTTTTCCAATAGATTGCAACAGAAATGATACTGGACTGATTTTGAATCTGGTCTCACGAGATCTTACAACTTCCACTCAGTCTCATAGAACCATGCTCAGCCACCACAAGAACAAGTTCAGGATAGCCTGCTGGAGGCTGAAAGACTCACAGGGCAAGATGAGCTACTTGGGGCCATTCTACACAGCCAGTTCCCAGCCAAACCACTAGCTGACCGCAGCTGCATGAGTGGGCCCAGACAGGACCAGAGAACCTCCCAGCAGAGCTCAACCCAAGTGGCTGACCTGCAAAATCGAAAGCTGCTAAATTTTGAGGTGGTGTGTCATGCAGCAAAAGCTGATGGATACAGATCTTTAAACTTAGATTTAAAGTCTTAGAATTGGTGACAATTTGGAAACAGCACAGGTGGTCAACACACAAGAACAAGTAAGCAAACTCTCTGGTAGCCAGACAAGTATAAGACTGGATTGTGGCAGGGAGAGGTGAGCATGCAGTTATCCAATAATTAGAGAGTGTGCATTCTTTTTGAGAATCTACAGAACTTTTGCAAATCACAAAGCAAGACCCCACATTAGACCACAAAGCAAGTTTCAACAATACCAAGGAATCAACATCCTACAGGCCACATTCTATAAATTCAATATAATGAAATTTAAAGTAAATAATTTAGAAGTAAGTAAAGAAGAAAACATACTTTGGAGACTTAAATACACATTTCAAAATAAAAAACGATATCATGATTGGAAATAGAAAATAGCTCTAAATAACAATGAAAACACTAAATACCAAAATTTATGGGATGCAGCTAAAGTAGTTTAGAGGGAAATTCATAGCTTTAAATGTATATAGTAGAAACAGAAACAGATTTAAAATTAATGAGTTAAGAATCCACATCAAGGAGATAAAAAAGAATAATGGAGTAAATTAAATAAAGTAGATGAAAATAAGAGCAGAAATTAATAAAATTAAGAGTAAAGAAAAAACAGAACAAAAGCAAAAAGCTGATTTGTTGAAAAGAGTAATAAAATAGATAAAACTTTGTGAATACTGGTAAAGAATTAAAGAGAGAAGGTACAAACAAACAATACTGGGAATTTAAAAAGAACAGAGCTACAGAGTAAATTTTTTTTAAATCTATGCTTAATTCTAGTTTAAATCTCTGTTAAGTAATGAGCAATTATAACCAATAAATTCAAAAACATAAAATGGACAATTCCCTAGAAAACAGAACTTGGAAAAACTGTATCAAGAAGAAATAGAAAACTTTAGATAAATGATCTATAACCATTTCCAAAAGTTGAATCAGTAGTCAAAAATCCATTCACATGTGCACATATACAAACAAAAAATAGAACAAAGCTCAAATAGTTTCATAGGAGAATTATAGCAAGTAACACAGAAATTATTCCAGAGACTAGAAAATGAGGCAAAGATTCCAACTCACTTCCTGAGGTCAGTACAGCATTTCTATAACCCAGGTAAGGGCAGTAGGAGAAAAGAAAATTAAAGGTCAATTTCATTACCAATAATATTTATCAAATCAATTCCAGCAATGAATTTAAAACACAACACACACAAACACACACACACACACACACATCACATCACATGCCAAACAGGCAGACGTTTCAAAATATTTAACAACCAGTAGGGCATGGGCGCTTGCTGATTGGCACAGGTGCTGGGCTGGAGAGGGGCATGGAGACCCACTACTGTGCCAGGCATTAACCCTTTGGTTCTAGCTTGTGGGAGAGATCCAAGGGGTCCCAGGGAAGAGGCTATACAGGTGCATTCTGGCAACTTTGGTTGGCAACTATTTGCTAATTCATAAGTACTTTAGCATTTGAGTAACTATTATAGCATACGGTGTATAGTTGAATTACAGCCCTGCAAATAGGAAGGCAGGAAGGATTAACATTTTAAAATATACATTAATATTGGTGCTGTGATTATGTTTCTTAAAAAGAGCCATCTTTTAGGGATGTATATTTATTATTTATGGATAAAATGATACGATGTCTGAAATTTGCCTAAAAATAATATGGCCCAGGTGTGGTGGTGCATGCCTATAGTCCCAGCTACTTGGGAGGCTTGAGCCCAGGAGTTGGAGTCCAGCCTGGGCAACACAGTGAGACTCTATCTCTAATAATAATAATAATAATAATAACAACAACAACAATAATAATGTGGATGAGAGGGAAATAGGTAAGGATATACATGAAACCATGAGTTGATCGTTGTTGAAGCTGGATGATGGATGGGAACCTGGGGGTTCATTATACCATTTGGACCACTTTGTATATGTTTGAAATTTTATATAATAAAACATTAAACATTTAAATTATGTGACCAGGAAGATCTGGTGTCATGTAACAGCTTTCTCTCTCTCTCTCTCACATACACACACATATACGGAAATGATCATGTATTTCATCACTTCAACAGATTTTTTAAAAAACGTAAGATTATTTCAATAGATGTAGAAAAAGCATTTCATCAAACACAGACCCAGTCATGATTTTAAAAACGCTTAACAAAGGCTGGGCATGGTGGCACGTGCCTTGTAGTTCCAGCTACTAGAGAGGCTGAGGTGGGAGGATCACTTGAGCCCAGGAGTTGGAGACTACAGTGAGCTATGATAACACTACTGCACTCTGGCCCAGGCAACAGAGCAAGACCCTATCTCAAAAAAAAAAA